>MJUU01011786.1:89515-116823 GCA_002080025.1 Modiolus philippinarum
ATCCAAAAATGTAGGAGGAGTTTGCGTCACATGCCACATGTGTCTAATCCACATCTTTTGGTCTTTGTTTAAATTGACATCATGGGGCCTCTTGTTTGCACCAAGACCAATATAAAAAAATCCGAAAGCTTTTTGCGCATCTACAGACTATATGCAACAATTCTATAACAAAATTAAATCCCTAAATCCATAAATGTAGGAGGAGTTTGTGTCACATGCCACATGTGTAAAAATTGACATCATGGGGCCTCTTGTTTGCACCAAGACCAATATCGAAAATCCGAAAGCTTATTGCGCATCTGCACACTATATGCAACAATTCTACAACAAAATTAAATCCCTAAATCCAAAAATGTAGGAGGAGTTTGAGTCACAAGAAAAGTGTGACGGACGGACGGACGGACGGACGGACGGACAGACGGAGGGTATTACAATATCCCCGAACTTTCTTCGAAAGTGCGGGGATAATAATTTGAAAATTTTATTCATCATATCCTTAAGAAGGAGTTGTATCTTTTGCAAAACACAATTTCAAGAAATTTCAGCATATTTAAGTATAAAAAGTTAGATCTTTTGTGTCTGGTTTAAAGTCTGGCTATAAAAATGACCATTTTTTTTTTTTTTTTAAAATTGTACTCATCATATCCTTTTGAAGGAGTTTTATAATTATAATTAATTTTATGATATCTAAGGCTTGAAAAGTTAGATTTTTAGAGTGCAGTTTAAACTCTGCCTATGCAATTGGCCAAAACAATTTATATATTTTGAATATTTTATCCATCATATCCTTTCGAAGGAGTTTTATATTTTGCAAAACACAATTTTAATGAATTTTAAAATATTTAAGGCTGGAAAAGTTCGATATTTAGTGTGCGGTTTAAACTACGTCTAAAAAATGACCAAAACAATTTTAATTTATGAAAGTTTTTTTATTCAACATATCCTTTTGAAGGAATGATATATTTTGCAAAACAAAATTTTGATGAATTTTAACATATTTAAGGCTTGAAAAGTTAGATTTTTAGTGGGCGAATTAAAATCTGTCTATTAAAATGACCAAAACAATTAAAATAATTTCAAAAAATTGTATTCATCATATTCTTTGAAAGAGTTTTGTCTAATGCGAAACACAATTTCAATGAATTTTAACATATTTAAGGCTGGAAAATTTAGATTTTTAGTGTGCGGTTTAAACTCTGTCTATAAAAATGACCAAAAACAATTAAAATATTTTGAAAATTTTATTCATCATATCCTTATGAACGAGTTTTATCTTTTGCAAAACACAATTTCAAGAAATTTCAGCATATTTAAGTTTGAAAAGCTAGATTTTTAGTGTGCGGTTTAAACTCTGTGTATAAAAATGACCAAAACAATTTAATTTTTTTGAAAATTGTATTCATCATATCCTTTTGAAGGAGTTTTATATTTTGCGAAACACAATTAGAATGAATTTTATCATATTTTAGGCTTGTAAAGTTGGATTTTTAGTGTGCGGTTTAAACTCTGTCTCTAATAATGACTAAAACAATTTAAATTTTATGAAAATTTTATTCAGCATATCCTTTTGTAAGGAGTTATATATATTTGCAAAACAAAATTTTAATGAATTTTAACATATTTAAGGCTTGAAAAGTTAGATTTTTAGTGGGCGAATTAATGACCAAAACAATTAAAATAATTTGAAAATTGTATTCATCATTTTCTTTCAAAGGAGTTTTATCTTATGCGAAACACAATTTTAATTAATTTTAGCATATTTAAGGCTTGAAAAGTATGATTTTTTGTGTGTGGTTTAAACTCTGTCTATAAAATGACCAAAACAATTAAATATTTTGAAAATTTTTTTCAGCATATCCTTTGAAGGAGTTATATATTTTGACAAACACAATTTTAATGAATTTTAGCATATTTAAGGCTTGAAAAATTAGATTTTTATTGTGCAGTTTAAACTATGTCTACAAAAAAGCCAAAACAATTTAAATATTTTAAAAATTTTATTCATCATATCCTTTCGAAGGAGTTTTATCTTTTGCAAAAAACAATTTCAGGAAATTTCAGCATATTTAAGTTTGAAAAATTAGATTTTTAGTGCGTGGTGTAAAGTCTGTCTATAAAAAAGACCCCAAAATGTAAATTTTTTGATAATTGTATTCATCATATCCTTTTAGAGGAGTTTTATATTTTGCGAAACACAATTATAATGAATTTATCATATTTTATGCTTGATAAGTAAGTTTTTTAGAGGACGGTTTAAACTCTGTCTATTAAATGACCAAAACAATTAAAATGATTTGAAAATTTTATTCATGATATCCTTAAGAAGGAGTTGTATCTTTTGCAAAACCCAATTTCAAGAAATTTCAGCATATTTAAGTGTAAAAAGATCTTTTGTGTTTAGTTTAAAGTCTGGCTATAAAAATGACCAAATTTTTTTTTGAAAATTGTACTCATCATATCCTTTTGAAGGAGTTTTATATTTTACGAAACACAATTATAAATAATTTTATGATATCTAAGGCTTGAAAAGTTCGATTTTTAGAGTGTGGTTTAAACTCTGCCTATGAAAATGGCCAAAACAATTTATATATTTTGAATATTTTATTCATCATATCCTTTGGAAGGAGTTTTATATTTTGCAAAACACAATTTTAGTGAATTTTAACATATTTAAGGCTGGATAAGTTCGATATTTAGTGTGCGGTTTAAACCCTGTCTATTAAAATGACCAAAACAATTAAAATTATATCCTTTTAGAGGAGTTTTATATTTTGCGAAACACAATTATAATGAATTTATCATATTTTATGCTTGATATACAATTTTAATGAATTTTAGCATATTTAAGGCTTGAAAAGTTAGATTTTTATTGTGCAGTTTAAATTATGTCTACAAAAATGACCAAAATAATTTAAATATTTTGAAAATTTTATTCATCATATCCTTTTGAAGGAGTTTTAACTTTTGCAAAAAACAATTTCAGGAAATTTCAGCATATTTAAGTTTGAAAAATAAGATTTTTAGTGTGTGGTGTAAAGTCTGTCTATAAAAAAGTCCCCCAAAAAATGTAAATTTTTTGATAATTGTATTCATCATATCCTTTTAGAGGAGTTTTATATTTTGCGAAACAGTTATAATGAATTTATCATATTTTAGGCTTGATAAGTTAGATTTTTAGAGGACGGTTTAAACTCTGTCTATTAAATGACCAAAACAATTGAAATGATTTGAAAATTTTTTTCATCATATCCTTTAGAAGGAGTTGTATCTTTTGCAAATCACAATTTCAAGAAATTTCAGCATATTTAAGCATAAAATGTTAGATCTTTTGTGTTTGGTTTAAAGTCTGGCTATAAAAATGACCAATTTTTTTTTTAAATTGTACTCATCATATCCTTTTGAAGGAGTTTTATATTTTACGAAACACAATTATAATTAATTTTATGATATCTAAGGCTTGAAAAGTTCGATTTTTAGAGTGCAGTTTAAACTCTGCCTATGAAAATGGCCAAAACAATTGATATATTTTGAATATTTTATTCATCATATCCTTTCGAAGGAGTTTTATATTTTGCAAAACACAATTTTAATGAATTTTAACATATTTAAGGCTGGAAAAGTTCGATATTTAGTGTGCGGTTTAAACTCTGTCTAAAAAATGACCAAAACAATTTTAATTTTATGAAAGTTTTATTCAGCATATCCTTTTGAAGGAGTGATTTATTTTGCAAAACACAATTTTAATGAATTTTAACATATTTAAGGCTTGAAAATTTAGATTTTTAGTGTGCGGTTTAAACTCTGCCTCGAATAATGACTAAAACAATTTAAATTTTATGAAAATTTTATTCAGCATATCGTTTTGATGGAGTTATATATTTTGCAAAACAAAATTTTAATGAATTTTAACATATTTAAGGCTTGAAAAGTTAGATTTTTAGTGGGCGAATTAAAATCTGTCTATTAAAATGACCAAAACAATTAAAATAATTTGAAAATTGTATTCATCATATTCTTTCAAAGGAGTTTTATCTTATGCGAAACACAATTTTAATGAAGTTTAGCATATTTAAGGCTTGAAAAGTATGATGTTTTGTGTGTGGTTTAAACTCTGTCTATAAAATGACCAAAACAATTAAATATTTTGAAAATTTTGTTCATCATATCCCTTCGAACGAGTTTTATCTTTTGTAAAACACAATTTCAAGAAAATTCAGCATATTTAAGTTTAACAAGTTAGACTTTTTGTGTGTGGTTTTAAGTCTGTCTATAAAAATGACCAAAAACAATTTAAATTTTGAGAAAAAATGTATTCATCATATCCTTGGAAGGAGCTTTATATTTTACTAAACACAATTATAATTAAGTTTATCATATCTAATGCTTGAAAAGTTAGATTTTTAGAGTGTAGATTAATCTATGTTTATAAAAATGACTAAAACTATTTTAATTTTATAAAAATTTTATTCAGCATATCCTTTTGAAGGAGTTATATATTTTGCAAAGCACAATTTTAATGAATTTTAACATATTTAAGGCTTGAAAAGTTAGATTTTAAGTGGGCGGTTTAAACTCTGTCTATTAAAATGACCAAAACAATTTAAAAAAATTGAACATTTTATTCATCATATTCTTTCAAAGGAGTTATATATTTTGCAAAGCACAATTTTAATGAATTTTAGAATATTTAAGGCTTGAAAAGTTAGATTTTTAGTGGGCGCTTTAAACTCTATCTATTAAAATGACCAAAACAATTAAAATAATTTAGAAAATTTTATTCATAATATTCTTTCAAAGGAGTTTTATCTCATGGGAAACACAATTTTAATGAATTCTAGTATATTTAAGGCTTGAAAAGTTAGATTTTTAGTGTGCGGTTTCAGCTATTTCTATAAAAATGACCAATATAATTTAAATATTTTGAAAATTTTATTCATCATATCCTTACGAAGGAGTTTTATCTTTTGCAAAACACAATTTCAAGAAATTTCAGCATATTTAAGTTTAAAAAGTTAGATTTTTTGCGTGTGGTTTAAAGTCTGTCTATAAAAATGACCAAAACAATTTAAATTTTTTGAAAATTTTATTCAGCATATTTTTTGAAGGAGTTTTATATTTGTGTAATTAAAAATCATCCAAACCCACTCAGGAAGAAAGTGTTGATCCAGATATATGATTATTATGTTCATATTTGATTAAAAGGCTTTGATATGTTTATGTTTAATTTAAGGTTATTCAAACCCATTCGAGAAAAAATGTTGATCTCTTTTCTTACTATAAACTATAATTTGTATTTATAATGTTTTATATAGTTATTGTTTGGTGTTTCACCCCTTATATTTTACGTGGTAGGGGTCATCAGCGGTCACCACTGTTAATTGGGATCGATAAATCAGAATAGATTAAAATAGATTAAATAGATTATGGACTGTATACCGGAAAGATAGTATTAACTAAGATTTTTGTTGATTATGATAAGTCTGATATATGATATAGATTTTTAAGATTTGTCAGGTCTTGTCAACCTTTCTTGCAAATTGTTGTGTCTTTTATATGCTATAACTGGTTTCGCAGTTAATTTGGTTTTTAATTCTAAGTCATTCTCTATCAAATTCCAAAGCTTTGTAATTGATCTCTTTAATTGTTTTATTGCTGGATTATATTTAGTGATGAATACGATTTTTGTGTTGCCTGTGTTTTCTTTCTCAGACAATAAATATTTTCGTTCTAAGTGAGAAGTAGACATAATCACTTCGTCAATTTCTGTTTAATGATAATTTCTCTGCAACAAATTTTCTCTAAATGATTTAATAATCTTTGTTCGCTCTTATGTATCAATTGTGTTTCTTATGTGAAGGATAATTTCCCCTTTAATGAAACCTTTAAATACGCTGGCAGGATGACAACTATATATATCTAAGGATTAAACAGTTTCTGTTGGTTTTCTATAAGTTTTCAGATCTAAAATCCCAGACTTCCAGAATCTTTTGCCTTTGTATCTAAAAATACGATGCTCTCACAAGATATTTCATAAGTAAATCTTAAGTATTTGTGTGAATTATTTGCTATTTTGAAAAGTTCCTGTAATTCTTTTTTATCCCAATTCAATAACATAAATCCGTCATCTCTATATCTACCACAAAAAGCTATTTTATCTCCATACATTGCTTGTACAGTTAAACATAACCAATCACAACATTGTACCATACACCATACACCATGCACCATTACACCATACACCATGAACCATTACACCATATACCATACACCATCACACCATACACCATTACACCATATATCTTACACCATACACCATGCACCATACACCATGCACCATACGCCATACACCGAACACCATGCACCATACACTTTACACCTTAAACTATACACGGTGTCTAATACAATTGTACTTGCATTTCAGTTTATATTTTAATGTGATCGGTGCATACAACAAATGAATTTTATCCGTTCTCACTGGGAATTATATTAGTCCCAGTTTTGCAGGACAAAATGAAGATTTTCAATAAGAATTTGTCGAGATCTCATTTTTCAGTCTCAACCCTAGAATGCTTTTCACGAAGTTTGTCATTTACAATCGTGTAAATAAAAAACCCGCCCGGGATAAAAAAAGGGTGATACAGATTTTCGTCTGCCGTATTTCATTTCAGGTGTTGTTGTTTTTTCTCGTTTTTAAGATGGTAAGTTTTCCCTCATCTGATTTATTAAGTATTCCTTCTATCGAGCGTACATTAGGGCTTATCATCGTACAGCGTCAATTACCTTTTTTCGTACTCCAAACACGATCTTATTTCACGTGCAATGTACATTGTACACAAGAATTTCGATATGTCTTCTGTCAAACAGAATCTACTTCTATATCCCTGTTGTTCCATATTTTCAGTAAATGTTTCAATTTGGAGTACTAGATGGCATTTACATAATTTCCCATACTATCCAAATGCGAACTGTTGCATATTTTCGGTAAATTTATACTAAATTTAAACACTAGATGGCATTTACATCATACCGCATACTATTTGCATATTATCAGTAAATTTGTAAGAAATTTGAGTATTAGATGGCATTTACACCATATCGCATACTATCAATATCCCTAATGTTGGATGTTTTCCGTATATTTGCACCAATTTTGAGTACTAGATGGCATTTACACTATATCGCATCCTATCGATATCCCTATTGTTGCATATTTTCAGTTTATTTGTACAAAATCTGAGTACTAGATGGCATTTACATGATATCGCATAATATCGATTCCCTATTGTTGCATATTTTCAGTATATTAGCATCAAATTTGAGTACTAGATGGCATTTACACAATATCGCATACTATGTATATCCCTATTTTTGCACGTTTTCAGTAAATTTATGCCAAATTTGAGTATTAGATGGCATATACACCATATCCCATACTATCGATATCCCTATTGTTGCATGTTTTCATTATATTTGTACCAAATTTGAGTACTAGATGACACGTACATCATATCGCATACTATCTATATTCCTAAATGTTGCATGTTGTCAGTAAATTTGGGCCAAATTTGAGCACTAGATGACATTTACACAATATTGCATACTTTCGATATCCCTATTTTTGAATGTTTTCAGTATAGGTGTACCAAACTTGAGTAATATATGGCATTTACTTCATATCGCATACAATCGATATCCCTATTGTTGTATATTTTCAGTAAATGTGTACCAAATTTGAGTACTAGATGACATTTACATCATATCACATACTATCTAAATCCCTATTGTTGCATATTTTCAGTAAATTTGCAGCAAATTCTAGTATAGATGGCATTTACACAATATCCCATACTATCGATATCCCTATTGTTGCGTCTTTTCAGTATACTTGTACCAAATTTGAGTACTAGATGAAATGTACATCATATCGCATACTATCTATATCCCTTTTGTTGCATGTTTTCAGTAAATTTGTGCCAAATTTGAGTACCAGATGACATTTACACCATACTGCATACTTTCGATATCCCTATTGTTACATGTTTTCTGTATATTTGTACCAAACTTGAGTAATATATGGAATTTACTTCATACTATCAATATCCCTATTGATGCATATTTTTATCAAATTTGTACCAAATTTGAGTACTATATGGCATGTAAATCATATCGCATACTATTGATATCCCTAATGTTGCATATTTTCAGTACATTTGCACCAGATTTGAGTACTAGATGGCCTTTACACCATATCGCATACTATCAATACATTTTGTATCCCTATTGTTGCATATTTTCAGTAAATATGTACCAAATTTGAGTACTAGATGGTATTCACACCATATCGCATACTATCGATATCCCTATTGTTGCATATTTTCAGTAAATTTGTACCAAATTTGAGTACCAGATGGCATTTACACCATATCGCATACTATTGATATCCCTATTGTTGCATATTTTCAGTAAATTTGTACCAAATATGAGTACTAGATGGCATGTACATCATATCGGATACTATCGATAGCCCTATTGTTGCATATTTTCAGTTAATTTGTACCAAATTTTAGTACTAGATGATATTTACACCATATCGCATACTATCGATATCCCTATTATTGCATGTTTTCAGTAAATTTGTACCAAATTTGAGTACCAGATGACATTTACAGCATATCGCATGCTATCAATATCCCTATTGTTGCATATTTTCAGTGAAATTGTACCAAATTTGAGTACTAGATGGCATTTACACCATATCATATATTATCGATATCCCTATTGATGCATGTTTTAAGTATATTTGTACAAAATTCGAGTTCTAGATGGCATATACATCATAACGCATACTATCGATATCCCTATTGTTGCATATTTTCAGTAAATTTGTACCAAATCTGACTACTAAATGGCATTTACACCATATCGCATACTATCGATATCCCTATTGTTGCATATTTTCAGTAAATTTGTACCAAATTTGAGTACTAGATGTGATGTACATCATATCGCATACTATCGATATCACTTTTGTTGCATATTTTTAGTAAATTCGACCAAATATGAGTACTAGATGGCATTTACACCATATCACATACTATCGATATCCCTATTGATGCATGTTTTAAGTATATTCGTACAAAATTTGAGTTCTAGATGGCATTTACATCATATCGCATAATATCGATATCCCTTTTCTTGCATATTCTCAGTATATATGCATTAAATTTGAGTACTAGATGGTATTTACATAATATGGCATACTATATCTATATTCCTATTGTTGCATGTTTTCAGTATATTTGCACCAAATTTGAGTACTAGATGGCATTTACACCATATCGCACGCATACTATCAATATCCCTATTGTTGCATATTTTCAGTAAATTTGTAGCAAATTTGAGTATTAAATGGCATTTACACCATATTGCATACTATGGATATCCCTATTGTTGCATATTTTCAGTAAATTTGTACCAAATTTGAGTACTAGATGCCATGTATATCATATCGCATATACTATCGATATCACTTTCGTTGCATATTTTCAGTAAATTTGTACCAAAATTGAGTACTAGATGACATTTACACCATATTGCATACTATCAATATCCCTTTGTTGCATATTTTCAGTAAATTTGTACCAAATTTAAGCAATAGATGGCATTTACACCAGATCGCATACTATCGATATCCCTATTGTTGCATATTTTCATTACATTTCCACCAAATTTGAGTAGTAGATGGCATTTACACCTTATCGCATACTGTCATTATCCCTGTTGATGCATATTCTCTGTAAATTTTTGCCAAATTTAAGTATTAGATGGCATTTACACCATATCACATACTATCGATATCCCTTTTGTTGCATGTTTTCAGTATATTTGCACCAAATTTGAGTACTAGATGGCATTTACACCATATAGCATTCTATCAATATCCCTTTTGTTGAATATTCTTTGTAAATTTGTGCAAAATTTAAGTATTAGAAGATATTTACACCATATCGCATACCATCGATATCCCTTTTCTTGCATGTTTTCAGTATATTTGTACCAAATTTGAGTACTATATGGCATTTACTTCATATCGCATACTATCGATATCCCTATTGTTGCATATTTTCAGTAAATTTGTACCAAATTTGAGTACAAGTTGGCATTTACACCATATTACATACTAACAATATCACTATTGTTGCATGTTTTCAGTATATTTGCACCAAATTTGAGTACTAGATGGTATTTACACAATATTGCATACTATCAATACGTTTTGTATCCCTATTATTGCATATTTTCAGTAAATGTGTACCAAATTTGAGCATACTTTTGATAGCCTTATTGTTGAATCTTTTCAGGAAATTTGTACCAAATTAGAGTCACAGCAACTAGATAGCATTGTGACAAAACGGCATATACTATGAATACACCGTATCTTGCATGGTTTAGACAAATGTGTGCCAAATTTGAGTTTAAGTTGACATTTACAGCAAATCATACTAAACATGAGAGTTTGTTAGTATATAAATTTCTTGCGTGTTTTAGGGAACATTATACAAAATCAAATTATCCTTCAGCGTACTGTGAGTATTAGGACATCAATACGTCATAATAGTTTCTCGTAAGTTTTCGGGATTGTAAAATTGTTTAAAAAATATTACCTTTGTCAATTTTTTTTTGCCAAATTTATTGAAAAATATGTGTCATGAACAACGGTGATCTTCACGAACATAATTTTCATCGGTTTTCGGTGGAAAATTGATAAATACGTTATAAAAATACAAATTAAAAAGGAATATGTTTTTGCGGTTTTATATACGCATCTTCGGTTTTATTAAAAGGAAAATAAAAAATAAGCTAGAAATTATTATTTATATTATCAGAAGTCCATTATTAGTACTAATAATGGAATTCTGATATCATTTATGGCTGTAGAAAATAGCCACCTGCCACGATTAATTTTCTTTATCATTGCTTTATAAAATTAACATATTTTTAAAAATGTATTTAATATCAATTGAAATTGACTTCGATTGCGTCAGTCCCGAGTCGCCATTCAGTTCATTGTCTCTCGTTCACATCGTGACGCCCGATCATGTATGGTGTATTGTCCACAGTTACCGAGTACGGAGTATGGGTTATGGTGTATGGTTCATAGTGTATGGTGTATGGTTCATAGTGTATCGTGTATGGTTTATAGTGTATGGTGTATGGTTCACGTTGCAACACCATACACCATTACACCATACACCATGAACCATTGAACCATACACCATGCACCATTGAACCATACACCATTACACCATACACCATACACCATGAAATGGTTATGTTTTACCCTACAAGTACTGTATGAATATTCTGCCAATATATTTTCTTTATTTTCCAAAAACTTCAAACATTCGTATATCAGCTAGTTCTGCTGATGCAGCACCTCCCATTGGGACGCCAATTCGCTGTCTATATATTCTACCATTAAATGTAAATTCATTATTTTTCAAAATGATTTCTAAAGATTGTATTATCTCTTCAACGGGAGGAAGTCTAAAGTTATAGTTTTTATGCGCTTAATTTCGTGTTATTCTACTGACAGCTACAGCTATTTCAGAATATTCTAAGTTTGTATACATACTGCTTGCATCAAATGTAGCTAATAAAACATTCTGCTTACTTTTAATTTCTCAAGTTTCTGTATGAATTCTTTGGTATCTTTTATATATTTGTTTTGAATTTTCACAAATGGTAATAAGATACGGTCAATAAAATGTTACAGATTATGGGAAGTGGTACCACATAAAGATACTGTTGGTCTTCCTAAGATACCTTGTTCTTTGATTTTTGTTGGATTATTCTCCATTTCAAGTAAGAATACTGAAGTCTACAAAGGCAAAAGATTCTGGGATTCTGGGATCTTAGATCTTAAAACTTATAGAAAAAGGGGAAATTATCCGTGACATAAGAGACACAAATGATACACAAGAGCGAACAAAGATTATTAAATCATTTAGAGAAAAATTGTTACAGAGAAATTATCATCAAACAGAAATTGACGACTACATCGGCAAACGAGTACCGAAGCAAGAAAAGGAATGGTATAATTCAAAAATCATAAATCCAACATCACGGCAACTCACAGCAACAAGAATTGAGACAGTATGTCAAAGACAAAACAAATAAACAAAAATGAACAAAAACGCCACAAAACTAAAGCACTAGCAGTGTTAACCAATATAAAAACTGAGGTATCATCAGGTGCTCCGGAAGGGTAAACATGATCTGCTCCACGCGTGGCACCCGTCACACTGCCAGTGAAAAGTCCGGTTTTGTCACAGTCGGTGTTAATCAGTCCGGTAACAAACTCTGGATCTACCCAAAAATGAAGTGATTATGTCTACGAACTGATTATGTCTACTTCTCACTTAGAACGTAAAAATTTATTGTCTGAGGAAGAAAGCACAGGGAACCCAAAAATCGTATCCATCACTAAATATAATCCAGCAGTAAAACAATTAAAGAAATCAATTACAAAGCATTGGAATTTGACAGAGAATGACTTAGAATTAAAAACCAAATTAACAGCGAAACCAGTTATAGGATATAAAAGACACAAAAAATTGCAAGAAAGGTTGACAAGACCTGCCAAATCTTAAAAATCTATATCAGACTTATCATAATAAAAAAAAATCTTAGTTAATAATATCTTTCCGGTGTACGGTCCATAATTTATTTAATCTATTTTAATCTATTCTAATTTATCGATACCAGTTAACAGTGGTGACCGCTGATGATCCCTACCACGTAAAACACCAAATAATAACTATATAAAACATTCTAAATACAAGATATAGTTTATAGTAAGAAAAGAGATCAACATTTTTCCCGAGTGGGTTTGAATAGCCTTAAATTAAACATAAGCATATCAAAGGTGTTTAATCAAATATGAACATAATAATCATATATATGGATCAACACTTTCTTCCTGAGTGGGTTTGGATGATTTTTAATTACACAAAAATCTTAGTTAATAATATCTCTCCGGTGTACGGTCCATAATCTATTTAATGTATTTTAATCTATTCTGATTTATCGATACCAATCAACAGTGGGTTTGGATGATTTCTAATTACACACAAAACACAATTATAATTAATTTTATCATATCTAAGGCTTGAAAAGTTAGATTTTTAGAGTGCAGTTTAAACTCTGTCTATAAAAATTACCAAAACAATTTACATATTTTGAAAATTTTATTCATCGTATCCTTTCGAAGGAGTTTTATCTTTTGCGAAAGATAATTTTAATGAATTTTAACATATTTAAGGCCTGAAAAGTTAGAGTTTTAGTGTGCGGTTTCAGCTATGTCTATAAAAATGACCAAAGCAATTTAAATATTTTGAAAATTTTATTCATCATATCCTTTCAAAGGAGTTTTATCCTTTGCAAAACACAATTTCAAGAAATTTCAGCATATTTAAGTTTAAAAAGTTAGATTTTTAGTTTGCAGTTTAAACTCTGTCTACAAAAATGACCAACAAAATTTATATATTTTGAAAATTTTATTTATCATATCCTTTCGAAGGAGTTTTATCTTTTGCGAAACATAATTTTAATGAATTTTAACATATTTAAGGCTTGAAAAGTTAGATTTTTAGTGTGCAGTATAAACTCTGTCAAAAAAAAATGACCAAAACAATTTAATTTTTTTGAAAATTGTATTCATTATATCCTTTTGAAGGAATTTTATCTTTTGTGAAACACAATTTTAACAAATTTCAGCATATTTAAATTTGAAAAGTTAGATTTTTAGTGTGCTGTTCGAACAGTGTCTAGAAAAGTAACCAAAAGGATTTAAATTTTATGAAAAATTTATTCAGCATATCCTTTTGGAGGAGTTTTATCTTTTGCAAAACACAATTTTAATGAATTTTAACATATTTAAGGCTTGAAAAGTTAGATTTTTAGTGTGCGGTTTAAACTCTGTCTATTAAAATGACCAAAAGAATTGAACTGATTTAAAAATTTAATTCATCATTTCCTTTTGAAGGAGCTTTATCTTTTGCCAAACACAATTTTAATTAATTTTAACATATTTAAGGCTTAAAAGGTTAGATTTTTAGTGTGTGGTTAATCTCTGTCTATGAAACTGACCAAAACAATTTACATATTTTGAAAATTTTATTCATTATATCCGTTCGAAGGAGTTATCTTTTGCGAAACACAATTTTAATGAATTTTAACATATTTAAGGCTTGCAAAGTTAGATTTTTAATGTGAAGTTTAAACTCTGTCTATAAAAATGACAAAAACAATTTAAATATTTTTAAAATTGTATTCATTATATCCATTTGAAGGAGTTTTATCTTTTGCGAAACACAATTTTAATGAATTTTAACTTATTAAAGGCTGAAAAGTCAGATTTTTAGTATGCAGTTTAAACTCTGTCTATAAAAATGACCAAAACAATTTAAATTTTTTGAAAATTGTATTCATCATATCCTTTCGAAGGAGTTTTATCTTTTGCGAAACATAATTTTAACAAATTTCAGCATATTTAAGTTTGAAAAGTTAGATTTTTAGTGTGCAGTTGAAATTCAGTCTTTAAAAATGACCAGAACAATTTAATTTTTTTGAAAATTTTTTTCATCATATTCTTTCGAATGATTTTTATATTTTGCGAAACCCAATTTTAATGAATTTGAACATATTTAATTGGTGAAAAGTTAGATTTTTAGTATGCGGTTTAAACCCAGTGTTTAAAAATGACCAAAACCATTACTCATCATAATCTTTTGAAGAATTGTTTTTACTTTATGAAACACAATTTTAAAGATTTTAGCAGATTTAGAGTTTGACAACTTTGATTTCCGAGTCTTCCGTGTATGAATGCGTAAAATCATTTTTTTATTCTCTTTTCGTTTCACTCATGTTTGCTTTCCTGTTATTGTCTAATATTGAAGTTTAACCAGCTGTATATATAATTTTAATATTGTTTGTTATCACAGTATATATGTCTATTTTTGACGATTGTTTAGATTATGCTACCAAAGTTTAATGTATTCTGACAAACTGCATTATTCATGTATACTGTGCATTTCCTACGTACAAGCAGAAACATCGAGTAAATATTATATTAACCTTAACGTACGAATTGAACATGTGCAATTGTATGTATTTCGATTCAAAATTCATTTTTTGTAATGAAGCGAGAATATTATTTCACAAAATGTATTAACTTGAAAGATGACGTAAGGCTATCAATCAGTCAATTACGGATAGGACCGATCAATCATCCGTCACTCACGTATTTTACGTATTGCATCCGTCAAATACGTGAATAACTTTTCCTATCCGTCAGACTTTGGCGGATTTTTTGACTGATCGATCACTAATCGATGACTGATCTTTGACAACTGACGGATCGCTTAATGATCGCCTTTTAGTAACGGCTACTGAAGCAAGGACTGTATCTCGAAAGTCCTGTATTATCACTCACAGTAGGTTTACGGTCGTCACCACGATTTGACAGACCATAACAATTTTCCTGCTTCACAAACGAGAACAGATATATTTGGGTAGAGCCAGAGTTTGTTACCGGACTGAGTAACACCGACCGGGACAAAAACAGACTTTTTACTGGCAGTGTGACGGGTGCCACGCGTGGAGCAGATCATGCTTACCCTTCCAGAGCGCCCAATGATACCTCTGTTTTTATAGGGGTTCACACTGCTAGTGCTGTAGTTTTGTGGCGTTCTTATTCATTTTTGTTCATAGGTTTTGTCTTTTTTATACTGTTTAAATTTTTGTTTCTGTGAATTGCCATGATTTTTGAATAATGATTTTTAGAATTTCCCTTTCCTCGTTCTTGCTTCGGTATTTGTTTGTTGATGTATTCAAGGGTAAATTATTGAAATATTTTCAACAAAATGTGTACCCAACCTTGGTCAATTGTTGATATACACACTATAAAGATATTACAATGAAAAGTTAATGGCAAGAGAAATCGACAAGAATTCAGAGAAAATTAGTTTTTTCCAGCAAAACTCGGTCTTCCTTTTGAGAGAACTAGGTGTCGAGTTGTCTGGTCTAAACTCGAGTTTCCTTCAGCAAATGTGATTTTCTGCATAGTATACATGTCCTAGCTCCGTATTTGATTATAAGTCTAAACCCAAGTTCACACTAGCGAATGTGGTTTTTTATATAAGAAACCTGATTAAAGTCAGCAAAACCTGGTTTTCCTGCCTGTTAACTTTAGTTTCCTGTAGCAAATGGTAAATTTCCTTTTTATTTATATAGAACCCTCAGGGTCTATGACTCTCTGAGGCTTAACCGAAGTTTCCTAATTCAAAAAGGGGCTTTGAACGGCTTTTATTTTTTTTTCATATGAAATACATTGTATGCTGATCATATTCTATTTGGTGATTGGTTAAGATTGAAAAAATGCATTTGCAGATCCGAAAGGGGGGTTGATGGACAATCATATATTGTTTCATGAATAACCTGATGTTTAACTTAGAAATACCCCAAAAATTTCGCGAAATTTTCTTTCACCTCCGATTGGACCCCCTTTTCAAATTAATTGGATCCGCACCTGAACTTTTTAGGAAAAAATCGCCTGTATCCGCTAAATTGATAGTGATAGGGCAAATTTCATAAATCAGGGGTGGTGTTCACGAAGCTGTCTTACGGATAAGGACATTTATTTTGAATTTTTCGTCTTAACTTTAGGACACCAACTTAGGTGTCTCAAGATCATCCTATCTCGATCCTAGCCTTATATTTAGCCATTTGATCAATATTTTTCTTATACACTTAAGTCACAACTTAAGAATGTCGCAATATGCCTCTAACTTCGAGAACACCACCCCTGCATTTAGTTTATGAATGTTTGACACAAAATATGCATGTGGTATTTTGACCTTCCAGTTTTCATTTCTCATATATTGATATATTATATCATAAATTGATCCCCCCTCGTTTATCATCTCTTCATTTAGTTGGAATATTTTTAGCAAGATTTTGGAAGTATCGATTCAGATTTCTCTTCACATATGAATGCCGTTGTCTAATGCTAGCCTTTTGAGATAGGAATTCTCGAGTAATTGAAGGCGGAAACGATGGCCTAGGATACCAGTAAGAAGGAATACTATTGAATTAAATATATTCCACATACGAAAACAAACTATTTTTGAAAATGATATGCATTTATGATTTTTCCTATATGGCAATTCTCTAACTTAACAATTTTGTTAAAGAATTTGACGAAAAAAATATCCCGGAGCGCTTCAAATCGATTAAATATAAATCACCATTAGCTCAACAGTTTTCATCAGGTAGTGATTTCCTCTCAATAAATTGTCGTTCGCCCTTTTTGATGTAATCCTCTTTATTTTGGATTGCGGTGGTGTTGTTTCTACCTCTTTTCAAGATGACTATTGGCTTGTTATTTTTAATAATCATATACTTTCTGTGAGAAAGATCCATTTTTGCATAGAACATATATTTTTCTATTGCATTATCACCATTAACTGTGGGGATTAATTTTAATTTATCTTTGAATGGATGCACACAGTTTTCGTTAATTTTCATTTCTTTGTTTCGAAAATGCTGCGAATGTTTCTTGCATTGTTGTTTTTTCATTTGAATTGTCTATTTTTTCCCATTTTCTTATCAAGATATGCATAAACAAAACTGTCTTATACAGTCACTGTAGTCAAATTATGTGATTGACCCGTTGTTAATTATTGGACTTACACGGGATCTACATCCCAGTCTAGAAATACGTGAAGTGCTATGATTTGTGAGTTGTGATTATTGGGTGTTGCCCATTCTTAGAGGCGTATCTGTCAAGTATTATTGACTTAATTTTAAAGCTTTTCATACGTTTTTTAAAGAAGTGAGGAATACATTTTCCTTAATAGGATTTTCTTTTTATCTAATATAGATTAAGTTAACTTCCTGTACCATAAGAAAAATCATGTTTGTAAACGTCTAATTTGTCCCGTTCGTTTTTATCAGATTTCTGATTAATAAGTTTGTTTCGCAGTTAATTTTTTACTATATTTGATGTTTCTTCATATCTGTAAATCTCAGACTGACAAAGCTACAGACAGATATAATTGAGAATGAAATGCATCATTTTGAAGTTTCATGGGGAGGGGGGGGGGTAAAAATTGTTGACCGAAGCACATTTCAATTCTTATAATTACATTTTGAAAATAAATTTATTTACAGGAAAGTACAGCATGTAATTTCATCAGCCACGTGTGGTCAAATTTGCTTCATCGGAATCGCAATTTCACATTGATATGCGTGATCGAGGTTCACCTATCAAACTGACGGAATTCAAATGAATTTTCATGAAATGTAATTATTTAGATATACTGGTAAAGAAATTCATTTCACGCAACGATGTTTATAACTGGAGCAATCAAATGTTGTGAAATCATTTTTTTTCACGATTCTTGTACTTTTTGACGCTTCCATTTACAGATTGATAACTTTGAGGACCGGCGGCGTTTCTCAGATTTAAGGATATATCGAAGTTTAATTTAGCAGCCGTGAAAAACTCAAAGCATCACTGAAACAACGGCAGTAGAATTCCGAAAGAACAATCGAGTGAAATTTACAAAAATCGAAGTCCAAAGACATGGCCAAAACGAGAACACAGAAAACAATGACGTTAGACAGAGAAAACAATGACGTTAGACAGATACAGAGCACAGAAAAAAATCGCAGCATTCGAAACAAAGGCGCTCACAGTGTGAAGTGTAGTAAGAATATGAGAAAAAAATGTATGCAAATTTAAAATGTCGACTATTAAAAAAAAACTAAAAAATAAAAATTCCTTTTAACTCAAAATAACGCTTCTTTTAACTACAAATTTGGATTTTTTCATAATATCATATGCTAAAACTCTAACTCAGTTGTTCTTTACTTAAGACGCATACAATTTATTTTCAAGACCCGTATTAGCAAATTTACATCCTGACAAATATATACGATTTTCAGTTTGTTGCTTTTTTGTTAACTTTAAATATGAATGTTAGCAAGACTTTCTTCTTTAAGAAGATCCTTTGCTGAGTTTTTGGAAATAATTTTGACAAAAACGTCAACTCATCTAACCCTTCTTTTGGATGACACACAAAAACTTCTCTGTTATTTATTTCATTTCATCCTATAAAGTAGAGTACATTAGACATGTAATATTGAATTTTAGATTTTTTCTCCCGACTGCTCCAGCGAGGTCCATTGATTGCGAGGCAAAATGGTAGGAGGCGGAAATTTACAACCCAATCTACAGCCTCTTGTACACTTTTCCGAGGGAGAATATTTCGGCAGTAGTTTTCCAATCTTTAGATTCGGATTGCATGTAAATTCATCGAAATGGGGCCTTATATGCAACAGTGAAGTTCTAGTGGAGTGTAGCGTGTCACTTAGATTGTAATGGTCAAATTCCCTAGTGGAAAGATGTTCTCGATAATATCACATCCTTAAACTCTAACTTAGTAGGTCTTCATCTTTAGACGCATATAATTTATTTTTCAAGACCTATTAAGCAGATTTACATGCTTATCCTGCGGAATATATATTATTTTCAAGTTTGTAACTGTTTTAACTGTTTTTTATATATATCGAGTAAGAAGCCAAACAAATCTTGAAAATTTACAAAAAAAAAAAAAAAAAAAAAACAAAAAAACAAAACAAAAAAACAAAAAAAACAAAAAAACAAAACAAAAAAAAACTTATAAGCTTAACTTTTTCCAATGAAAGTCTTTGAAAATCAATAATGTACTCCGTGTGTGGTGAAAAAAAAAAACATTGTGGCGGTGTTAAAATATGCTTAGAGGATTTTGTATTCAGCTGAACTTGTCTGCTAACTCTAAATGCACACGCAAAGTTAAAACAACAAAAATTGTCCATAATTATATAAAATATTGTGCATGTATGAATTAAGATACTGTAATGTTAACCGTTTTTGTGAAAAATTAGTCAAAAGGAAAGTAGCATCTTAAGAGGGGAACGTTATGGGAACTTACTCGCCTGTATACACAAATAATGCAGCCAGATTACTGATAAAGTGCTGTTAGAAATACCACAGGATTGTACATTTCTTGGAAAACACACAGTGTTAGACATGTAATAACATTTAATGCTCTTCCTACATGAAAACAAAATGACTTTGGACTTAATATCATTAACAGGAAAGTGAGAGGATCGAAATGAACTAAAACAGGAAAATCAAGACTCAAGAAGGAAAACATATAAAAATGAAAGTAATTGGAAAAAGGAATTATATATTTGCTTAATGTTAAACTTGCGTTTTTAGTCGAATAAAAAATCATGAAATTAGACTATAGTTTTTTCCGACTGGATATCTTAATACATATTTTAAACATGGCCTAATACATCGGCAAACGAATACCGAAGCAAGAACGAGGAAAGGGGAAATTCTAAAATCATAAATCCAAAATCACGGCAATTCACAGCAACACGAATTGAGACAGTATGACAAAGACAAAACAAATAAATAAAAATGAACAAGAACGATACAAAACTAAAGCACTAGCAGTTTTAGCTAGTGTTAGCACTAGTATTAGCACTAGTTCTTCTAAACGACAATCAACTGAATTTAGCTAGTATTAGCACTAGTTTGTCTTAACGACAATCAACTGAATTCCAAGCGAACACTTATTATGAAAAATCAAATAAGATTAATTTGGTATGTTTTGAATTTTAAAATTACAAAGACTTAACAATTTTCAAAATTATATACATATTAAAGAGAAAAAGTCAAATATAAAGTAGAAAAAGTTAAATTCTAATAATCAAATTGACACATGTGTGCCATTTAAACACAAACAGTAATTGGAGATAATATTGTTTTTTAATCAAAACGCAATCCATGTCATGCATAACATGTAAAGTAGCTGAATTTAAGCGTTTTTTGTCGTTGTAAATGTCGCCTAAATGAAAAGACGGACATGATGATCTCCGTGACACACACACATGGTACCACGTACACCCCTGTTTCATGTTAATTGGACCAATAAACAAAGGTATGTCTGTAACAAATGTTCTATTTACAAACTTAATTGTCGACACGTGTCATCAACAATTTTAGTAATTATGATATTTTTTTTTTGCGAAATTAAATGTGCTCATGCATAATATTTTCATAATCTAAACCATTCTGAATAAAGTTCAGGTAGTTGTTTTCCAGGTAAATCTTTTAATGCAAACTTCCAAATTTTATTTTATTCCCAACCCAAGAAATACAAAATCGTTGGTCATTTCTTTGTTTCTATAATATTTCTACCAATACATAATTTTTAGTATGATTCTATTTTACTTTCAATTAAATGTTCTCACGTTAATCCGAGATTGGGATTTTCATACTGTAGACATTTTTTTTTTCTTTTTAGTTAAATCATATAGTAAATAAAGCATATCATGAATTGACTTTCGTCCATAAGGATGATTTTCATTCATGGGAATTCCATTAATTTTAGGTTTTGCATTGAAGGGAATTTCTGTATTTCTACTGGCGTTATTTTGAACTCTTAAATTTATTTGTTTGCAACCAGGAAATAAGAGAATATCTAAATGTACATGACTCTAGCACAATTACACTAATACAGTGATTGACTCTCAATGTCTGTCACAGTTCATCACAGTGAAGGACAGTTCAAGTGAAAACTGTAATAAACTGTCATGCACTAAAAAACTGTAAGTAATTGTTACAGTACTGGACAGTTAACCGCAGTACTTGGGTATTACTGTGAATTTATTTTTATTTCAATTAACAAACTACAATAAACGACGTTGAGTTGACCTGAGCTGAAGGGATGTCGTTTACAAAATATTAGTTATGAAAGACATGCACACGCGTGTGCACGATGCTGCGAAAAAGAAATACAATCTGGAATTTACTTTCTTTATAGAGAAGTATGTGTATATGTCTCTTCATTATTTCTTCACTGATGTACATATTATACATATATCCCATATTACAACATGTGAGAAGGGCCATGGAAAATTTTTCCATATTTTTTGTTAGAATTTATCCCCCAAAAAAACGCATGTATTTACGACATATTTTGTTTTTTTTATCTACATGTGTATACATTATTATGATAGGTCTTTGAAAAGTAAAACAAAAGTTGTGTGCTCCCATCCTAAAAAAGAGGAGGAGAAGTGAGTGTCCAAGGGTTATGATTCCCATTCTTATTTCCAACTTTAGGTTAACAGGTGACTGAATTAACAAGGAACCGAAGGTTTTGTAAATTTAATTCTGCTTATGTCTCTTCAGTGCAGATCAAATCCGACATTTGGAAGAGAATAAATCGAACATATCCAACTCTCATAGAGAAAACCCTCCCCCCCCCAAAAAAAAAAGAAAAAGAAATATGTCCGAAAATACCGTATAGCGGGTTATTTTGACGGGTGTAAAATTTGGCGGTTTAAAACAGAAAATGTACACGAAAAAATTTGGCGGTTTTTATTTTCGCGATTACATAAAATACATAATAAAATATTTCCCTTGTTACTAAAAAGCAGCGAGTTATGGTTTATAATTAGTGTTGATCAACATGAAATATTAAAGAAAAGAATGATAATTATCCTTTCATTTTAAATATGTTTAATGCCATTAATCAACTATTAAGTAAATTACATCTAATTAATATTAGTACCTGAATTTTCAGTAATATTAAATATATGTCACCTACACAGCTTGGCCTGAATACAAACTTTAGACATGCAAAAAAACATAGAGTTATCAAAGCCGTTATAATATTATTAATTAATTTCCAAAAGTAATAATTTTAAAAAAAGTTATAAATTTAATAACTTGTTTAAATACTTAGTATTTAAATTGTAGAATAAAATTGGCGGAATTTATTTTGGCGATTTAAGCTGGACCGCTAAAATACGCCAAAATTAGCACCCCGCGAAAATAACCCGCTATACGGTACATGCTTATTCGTTTCGTATTTTTTTTTAGATTCTTATAAAGTTTAATCTTTAATATAGCTTGGCCGCGAAAATCGGTAATTGTAGCAATGAATAATACATTCTTTTCTGTCAAATATGCAATTCTTTTCCATTCACTACTCAAACCCACACTTTGTGTGTATTACGTTTTATATATTTGTTATTTATTAAACGTTGACTTTGAAAATTGTCCAATAGTGATAATGAGAGGTATACGATTTTGGATGTATGTAAATTCGTCTCCCGCATATTTTATTTTTCTGATATCATACATCTTGATATTTTATTCGAATTTCTCAACAACAATGACTGATTCTTTGACTTCTCCGTCTATTCATGTCCATATTAAGTAAATGTGCATATAAAAAAAGAAGAACACATATATACAAAGGGTGAGTTTAAAACAAAAAACGTCTTCTGTCTACACGGGACAAGTTCCATCCAGTTATTACTTACATCTAGTAGCAAGTTATGCAAATACAGGATTTCGTCACTTTGGAACCTCGAGTAGGGTCCGGAATGTTTTCTTATCCCTGTCTTTATGCCTTAGAGATACCCGGTTTACACGTATGACTAATACTGCAAACGTTTTACATTTAATATATGATATCTACATTACATGGCAACGATTTTTTTTAATTTGGTAAACATATTCTTACAGCTATTTTGTCAATTTTAAACATGTCATCTGGTGGGGACATCATTAGTGGCTTAAAGACACAAATATCATTACTATGACTCCTCAATCAGAGGGGGCCTTTCTTCATCTTGTCTTATTCAGACCAATATTATCCACGGAATAAAGGTAAATTCAACAGATTTTACACTATGAACAGAAAAAAGTACTGTCCATACCAGGAACAGTGATTTTTTAACTGTTATTCACTGTTCTCTGCTGTAGTAGTACTGTGAAATATCTATTAAGTACTGTCAAGAACTGTGCCAATCGGGGACAGTCATTATTAGTAATACCCAAGTACTGTGATTAACTGTCCAGTACTGTAACAGTTACTCGCAGTAAATGACAGTATTTACGACTACTGTCATGCACTGTCCCGGATTGTTACAGTTCATGTCAGTTAATTACAGTTTCACTTGTACTGTCCTGCACTGTGATGAACTGTGACAGGCAGTCACAGTCGATCACAGTATTACCGTATTTGTGCTAGATTCATGTACATGTGTATATATAGACTTTTTCTGAATCCAAAACTAATAGTTATAAATAACAAATAGAAATATTGATACGTAAGTTTCAGCTTTTAATGACTTTTGATGATTATTTCCACAACTTTTTGATGAAAAATACAAATTGTTAAACAATCAATTATTTCCTGTATAAAATAAAAAAGTCAGTGCAAATTTACTGAAAAGAACATAATGTCTTCAATGAAATACCAACTTTTATTTATACTGGATTATTTAATTAAAAGTAAAACAGAATTATACCAAAAAAACTATATAATAGAAATAAATAATGAACCAAAGATTTTAAATTTTCCGGCAGGGGTAGAAAATTTAAGTCAACATTAAGTTACAAAAAAAAAATATTTGACCACATTGTCAGCTTATTCAGACGAAATTATACAAATATTTTATTTCACCGAAACATAAATTGATGCAGCCACGTGTGGACAATATAAATGTCACACCTTATTCCACAGGTGACATTGTTTATTGGCAAAATAACATGATACAGGGGTGTACATGTTACTCGGGTGTGTTAATTGAAAAAAAATAGATAACGTCTATTGAAAGTATTAAAATCAACAAAACTATATCATTTCAATTGGGGGCCTGGGATTTTTACCCGAGCCGGGAAATTTCTTTGGCCCGCTACACGGGACAGATTATTGTTTCCGCTGTACACTATGCCAGGCCTTTTTTTTATGGACAAAGTCAGAGTCAGAATATGTTTTTCAACTAAGATGCTGGTTAGAAAATTTTTTGGGCAAAAATCAGGGCCAGAAATTTTCGTGTTCGTGTTTTTTGTTTTTGTTTTTTTTTTTTGGTTTTTTTTGTTTTTGTTTTTTGTTTTGTTTGTCTTTAAACGAAATCTACATGTATAATGATTCACAAACAGACTGAAAAATGATGAAATAAAAGGGGTGTCTAGTAAGTATTTGATTGATAGTGGTCGTTATTAAAAAATGTAAGTAAGAGGCAAAATAATCGGAACCCTCCTGTAGTGTAGCATGAATTTGTTATAAAATGTTCTACCGAAAGGTATTAAAAAGAAACAATTATAAATTGAATATCCAGTCTAAGAGTTAAAAGGGGGACGTACCATTACTGGCTGCAGTGAACCCCAAACACTGTCTTTATTAACTCTATTTAACTCATTTGGACGATTATGAGAAAGTGTTGCTTGATAGGTAATACATTCTTTAGAAAAACAAAATATGGTTTAATTTCTCCTATATATGTGCATGGAATAAAGTTTCTGAGGTTAAGTTAACTCCTGCTATTAGTCATGTTATTTTTCTGTATATTGTCTGCAATTGTCTAAGTGCAAGTTAGCAATGCTTTGACTAAAATATAATAAGTAAAGATTTAAATGCATCTCTTCTAGACTAAAAAGGGAGATAATTCAATATTTGTTCTTATTTACACGAGTAAAAATTGAAACTTGCAGAGGGCAGTAATAATATTATTTACACAAACTATTTATCATAGAAAATTTTAACACGCTTGTAATTGATTAACTATCTGCGAGGCTGGACTACAGTGAGATTATGTGAAGACGGTGTATTGAATCTCAGTGGCGTTCTAAGTACCATGATATAAAACTCGGTATGATTGTTTCTCTCCTACGTTCACCATTGTTGACGACACAAAATAGGAATACCACTCTTACGAGTGTTTCACATGTTAGTTTATATCAGGTATTGTGTACCATTAAAACAAGAAACCATCGAGATCTTGTCATCACACACTTGAAGAAAGAGAAATGATCTGGAGTAAACTATACATTAGGAAAAAATAAAAAATATCCCCGGGTAAACCAATCTTACAACTTAAGCGAGTATTTAATTGCTTTTCCACATCTTGAAATGCCTTCAACGGTAAACAAAATTAGCCTGTATGCATTAATGAATTTCATTTCCGAAAATCAATTAATAAACTGCGATGGATTAGTTATACATTTTAATTTTGAACCCAATTCATCAATATTTTCGGGTTATTTTATCTTTGAATGTATTTTACCACAGAATCAAAGACCGTTGTGACCAAGTTTGATTGTAATTGCACATGTGTATCTAATAAATGTTTTCCAGTGCTCATATAGATTATTATATTTCAAGAAGACGAAAGGACCTTTGTAGATCTTTGTAGCTAAGTATGGTTCCATTTGAAGCAACAATTTAAAGTAACACAAACGCCAGATATTTTTCACATCTAAAAATCGATAACATTTCCATGGCTTATAAATGTAAAAGGGTCAAACGTTTTTAGGATAACTTCAGTGAGACATTGTTAGCTCCCCTTAATAAGACAGCGAAACTAACAGATTGAAATTCAACCCTTAATGTGAAGAATTCTACAGTTATTTATAATTTATGGCTTATTTTTAAAGCATAAACGAACTAAAAAGTGCAACATTTATGTTGCAATATTCATTCATTTGTAAACTGGATCCAAATTTTTAAAGGCGATTTTACCTATACTATGAAATTCAGTTGTGGAATTTTGTTTGAGTTCCGATATGTAAATAGGGCAACGCTTTCCCGAATTAGGATTTGACATTAAACAGAAAAAACCTCTAAACGACTTCTTTAGGTCGAGTAATGCGAAACGTGTTCTATTTAGATGATTTGCATTTCACTGGAAAATTAGTAGCTGTATAGTTTTTTTCTCAGTAGATAATTACTGTATGTTTGTATTTGCTTACCCCTATGGGTGTAATTTGCAAGTAAATTATTATAAAATAAAGGACCGTCACCGTTGTCTTTTAATAATCTGCAAAAACTAGTATGACAGCTTTTCAGAATTACCAATAGTATCATTTTTATTTAAGGCAAGAAGAGAAATTTTGATNAAAATATTATAAACATTGACATAATATTTCTTCCTTTTGGAACAAATAATATATATCATTTATTCTGTCAGGAACAAATATTATAATATCTGATCCGTGGCACTAAAACCACGGCTAGCCACGGGGCACTTGTTTTAATCGAATTACACAGCACAGGTGACCTGACAAACTTACCTGAGCAGCTTCCGACACGTGTACACATAGCAGGGGGTCAAATTAACATTTTTGCGATGTTTATTCAAACTGAAATGTATTTTATGAAATAAATAAAAAT
>MJUU01011786.1:130483-151097 GCA_002080025.1 Modiolus philippinarum
ACAGAACCGTCAGTCTAAAACGAATAATCCAATGACAATGGCAACATCAGGAAACAAAGAAACAAAGACATGACATGACCACGGCATAGAAAAGAAAAATGAAGACACATCCATACAAAGATGAACAACACGGACCCAATTAAAATACCATGAGTGAGATGCGTCGATCTAAAAAGACATGTTGAACATGTCATATCCGGTAGAGGAAACAACAATAAAGATTCTAAATAGAAAGATCTGTTGTCATCTGGGAAACAGATATCCGACAGCGGTCCGCAAGATCGTGATTTCAACCGTAAAACTTCTGGAGTGATGACTTCAAGTTATGGGTAACATACATATGTTTAAGTAGCCTATTTGTGAGCAACCGGGCTCTATCAAAGAAGTCGCTGTATCGAAAACAGGTCCTTGGGCAGCGAAAATCAAACAATATTTTGTGTAATGATTTGATTCTAATTTTGGATTTTAGGTTGTTAATTATCAGTCAGCTCTAAATGTGTTTATTTTTGGTTTTTTGAATCTTTAGAATATTTCTGCATCGAAGCACATAAGTTTTTTTTTCGTATATTGAAGATGCAGGTATACTCATGGACAAATTGTCTAGAAACTTTACAATATAAAAGATTAACGATCTGAGATGATTTGCAGAATTAGTTGTATTTATACCAGGACTAAGAATGACACGTGTACTTTTATAGATCCAACTGGCACGTGTAAATGAATAGTCACTTAATACCGGAATGCATATAAACATATTTTATTTCATTTAATTCAAAGATAGCTAGATGTTCATTCATATCTTTATTTGAGGAATGGATATGCGTTTTAACAGAGTTTCAATCAATTTAGAAGAATTTCTAACAAGAAAACGAGAAAAAAAACAATGTGTCTATTGTAAAAATTCGATTAACACAAATTGAACTGCAGACTTCGGTGAAGATAAATCGAAACATACCCTCAAGATATATAGTGATAAAGTATACTCAACCAGTGGAGTGAATCAGATTTGGATTCTTAAAAACTCAAAAGACTTATTAGAATATCTATCTTCAACTGAACTCAACCATTGACACAATGTCAAAACATTTGATTTTTCTACTCTCTATACTACTCTTCCACACGATAGGCTAAAGCCAGTTACTCCGGAATTTGATACATCAGTCTCTCTGTACTAAAAAGGGTGAACGAAGAAATTCATATTTAGTGATAGGTAAAGATGGGGCCTATTTTGTTAAACATCACACTGATTCACACAAAAGTATACAGAGGAGGATGTCATTTCAATGCTGGAATTCTTGACTGATAACATATTTGTAGAATTTGGAGGACAAGTTTTCCAGCAGACAATAGGGATAACTATGGGGACTAATTGTGCTCCACTTGTAGCAGATTTGTTTCTTTACTCGTATGAATCCAGGTTCATACAAGGGCTAGCCAAATCCTTTAATTTCAGTTTCCGTTATATAGATAATATTCTTTCATTGAACAATCCTCAATTTAAGGATAACCTTCATTTTATATACCCAAATGAACTCGAAATTAAAGAGACATCTGATACATTATACCTGGACCTATACCTCTCCATCGACAACTCTGGACGTCTGAAAACAAAACTGTACGACAAGAGTGATGATTTTGACTTCCCAATAGTGAACTTCCCATTTTTGAGCAGTAATATTCCCACTTCTCCGGCATATGGCGTGTAAATTTCACAGCTCATTCGCTATTGTCGTGCCTGTAGTTTGTACAGCGATTTTGTCAACAGAGCGAAATTACTGTCTCAAAAACTAATACATCAAGGGTATGTTGCAATTGTCACTACAGAAGTTTTACGGTCGTCACCACGATTTGACAGACCATTAAAATGTTTCTGTTTAACAAATGAGAACAGATATCTTTGGGTAGATCCAGTGTTTGTTACTGGACTGACTAACACCGACTGTGACAAAACCGGACTTTTCACTGGCACTGTGACGGGTGCCACGCGTGGAGCAGATCATGCTTACCCTTCTGGAGCACCTGATGATACCTCAATTTTTATAGGTGTTAACACTGCTAGTGGTTTAGGTTTGTGGCGTTATTGTTAATTTTTGTTTATTTGTTTTGTCTTTTTCATACTGTCTCAATTCGTGCTTCTGTGAATTGCCGTGATTTTGGATTTATGATTTTAGAATTTCCCCTTTCCTCGTTCTTGCTTCGTTATTCGTTTGTCAATGTATACGGACAGCCAAATCTAAGCTGATACAGAATAACCAAATGCAACGCAATACCTTGCAGCGGGGAAATTATCCTTAAAGTCGCCCTTCAAGCGGGCCAGTTTCGTGAAAATATTGTCTAAAACCCCTTTCTTGTATAAAGCAAGGGAGGTTTGTATTGAATTAATTAAATGTTGTTGACTTCTAAACAAATATTTACTTTGCTAAAGCAAAATACGATAAAGTAATAGACTGTAGATTCCTTAGACCAATTAAATTTACATCTGCAAATACAGTTTTGTTAATTAATTTTTAAAAGATCAAATTATTGAAATTGCGTGAATGTGACTTCCACTTGAATCGCCATTTTCGACATTCGTCCCTTCCGTTCAGAGAAAAATCAAATATTTGGACCAAAGTCAAAACATATGAAAGAGTTGATAGAGGGCAAATAACCAAGAAGCGCTTAAATCTGCAAGAGTTTGTAAAAAAAATTGAAAGCGTTCAACATTTTAAAATATTAAAGGTAGTATCTGGACTGGCGATAATTGGATATAGTTTATAAATGATTAATTGATTCAAAACAAAATCATAATTAATTTATTATTTTTTATGTTTTATTTGCAGTTTCAACTACAAATTTTTTTATGTTGGTAAGCATCAATAAAATTTTCCTATATATATTTGTTTATGTTTCTATTTCCTCATTTTGTTTTGGGTTGCTCAGAGTGTTTAATTTAGTATGGTAATTCTATATCGGATCCCTGGCCATGCCATCCTTCAACTGTGTCTTGGACTAATATTAAGATCCCCAAACAACGATAAAATAAGCTACGATACAATTTATATAAAGACTTAGTATGAATTCTAACACTCAGCAACATTTGAACAACCTCACTATCTGTGCTACTTGAATTACACTACAGTTTGAACTTAAAACTTGTAACAAACCTGGACTTTTACAAGTATTCTGAATACTATCATGGTAGCATATCCTGTTTTTCCCGATATCATACTAACTATACAAAAAAAATTTTTTAAATATTATTTTTCCATATCATATCCTGTTTCCCTTAACTTGTGTCTTAAGTCGCATACACACTGGCACATAAAAAAATTACAATATTTTTCTCCCAAAACATAATTCCACTGTTTTATTTTTGTGGCTTTCATGTCGAATTCAGTTTCTTTTGTTTTATCAATGTTCTGTTGCCTACCTTTTGTATGTCTGCATTACTGTCATGCTAAGTGAATTCTCCTTTGTTGCTTTGGTTGTATCACCCGTAATGGGGTAGGTTTTACAAAAAGATAAGATTACGAGTTTTGCTAGTTTAACAATCTTGTCTCAGCGAATCTCTCTCCTACTTTCTCTCTTTGTTTTCTGTGTTCTTGTTTTGGCCATGCTTTTGGACTTCGATTTTTTGTAAATTTCACTCCTTTGTTCCTTTGGTATTCTACTTCCGTTGTTCCAAAATCTCCTTCCCAGTGGTATATACTTCTAAAACATCTTTTTAGTTGTATGTTTGTTTCCATTGGATAAACGCCACTTTCAGCAGCATTTCAGCTGATTCCTGACATACCACCCTCACAACGGAGCTATCAAAAACATTTTGATACGCTTACTTCAAATCTATAGTTCTCGAGGACGAACATATGTCGGCAGTTTTCCGGGATTCGCTTCCTATTGCAGCCTTCAGAAAAGGGAAGAGTCTTGTAACTAGTTCTTTCAAGAGTGCTACTCCTAAAACTCCCTGTAATTACAAGGGCAGTAGACAATGTAAGCGATCTCGCTGTTTGACTTGTCCTTTCACGACGGAAACTGATGAAGTAGTTGGACCGGCCAACGTTTTCAAACTAATAAATGTTTTCACGTGTACCACTGACAATGTAGTGTAAACTGTGGGCTGTAAACGCTGTAGGATGATCTATGTGGGTGAGACTTGCCGTAGATTGGGTGATCGCTTTGTCTAACATAAACAGAGCGTCACCAATGGAAAAGATTGCCCGGTAGGTGAACATTTTCGGCGAGCTAACCACAGCATACTAGACATGCATGTAACTGTCTTTTAAAAACTAGTGAAAGTGAGAAACAACAACAATTCCTTTACCAAAAAAATCTTCCATTTTCTTGGAACTGCTGGACTATTTGGCATAAATGTTAAGAAACAGTCCCTCGTCCATTTTATAATATTATTTATGCATTGAAATTTGATATTTGCATAGTAGAGAAAACTAATGTTTTGTTCTTGTTTTTGGTTATGTTCAAGATTTGGCACGTTGTTTACAGGTAATTTTGTGACACGCCATTAGAGGTCTGCCTTCTCTCGTCATTTCCACTCTCTTCTCCGTATTTCAGCCCGGTAGTCCCCTAGTCTAAGGCAATACGACCGAAACGTTGGGCATTCATTCTTTCTTTCGTTTTAGTCATTTTTAGATGTTTTTTAATTTGTATATTTTTTACTTTTTAATCGGGCCAACTATACCATTTCTATTTTGTTCCATAGTTAATTTGGGGCCATTTCACAACATATATATTTTTATAAATAATATTGGATACTGTCATATTATATTGTTATATCAATTATAATTTATAAGTTATTTGTAAAATCTGAAATAATGAAAAACTCTCAACCATATTTCAAAACGTTTCGGCTTTTATTACAGCCTTCTTCAGTGGAAACTACATACAATATGGCGTATAAAAACAAGAATCGTGACGTTTTTGCCCACCCCCCTAGTTTGTGACGTTATATTGTTTCGGTGCCGTTGTGGGTTAGTGCCGTTCTGTGACTTTGGTGTTGAGTCCCGGTGCATCATGCATCTTTACCTTCTGTATCCAAAACGAGTCTTTCACTTCTCTAAGAATACGATCTCCATTAACTTTCTCTATTCCAATAACTTTAAGATTGTCTGCAGAGTGGTCATTTTGACAAAAGTGTTTTGCAATCGGATCATCAAATCTGAAATAGATATAAATATATTTAATTTTTGAGTTACAGTGTTTTATCAAACACTGTGGTGATTGAATTTGTACAAATATCTTGTTTCTTTCTGCTTGCTTGGTTTGTATTTAGTTGATCGAGGTGCTATATTTTACATTGTAATTCCATATAAACACTCTATCCACCAAACACCACCTGTGCTATGGGCTAGTATTGGATTGTGGTTGAAAACATACATAAATAACTTTACAATTTGAACTTGGAAATATTAAAACTTGTAATAAACGTTAACTTTACTGATGTTCTAAATACAATCACGGTGGTACATTCTGTTTCTTCCAAAATTGTTAAAAACATATTATCCTGCTTCCCATCAATTTTGTCTGAATATCTTTTTTAAGACACATCAAATAGAATCACATTATTTTTCTTGACAAATAATTAAACACGTAAAGTGCCGTAAATTTAGTTGCAGGTTGCAATTTCAGTAGCTGGTATCTCTTTAGCGCAGATCAAAGACTCAATGATATGGCTTCAAACTGTTTCTGTATTTTTGTCATGTTTGTGGCGTCTATATCTGCTTCTGTTTCTTTGTTCTGCTGTCTTTATCCGTGTTTCTGCTGTATTTTCCACAGTGGTTGTTATTTCGATGTGCGTTAACCTAATCACTTCCAATAACACATAGAGATGTAAAGTTGTCACAGCGACAGGGTTACCTATATCTCTGAAACATTTGAAGTTTTTTTTCTAAGTATGGAGAAAATTTACCAACATTCGAAAACAACATATCACAAATGCAATGCTGAATCATTGTAGTTCTGCAATGATTTGCAGAAAATATTTCAATTAATTGTATTTAAAATGTGGGCCTGGAAACACAGTTACGTGTATAGCTGTGAATCCTATTACAAAATATTTATATATAGATTACCTCGACACGTGCAAATGATATAAATGTGTAAACTATACGTATTTAATCTTCATATTAGATATCAACTAACGTTTGTGACTTTGCATTATTCAAAGACATAGGAATTACAATTAATCCTTAGGACGATGTATTTTCTCCAACATATATATTAACCACATTAAAAATTCATCAAAAATTATTATTTATTACTTTAACAAAGATTTTTCATGGTTTCACATTTAGATTTGTTATCTGCATTGATGAAATATTAGTTGTCAAAATTTCTATATGCAGAACTAAAGGGCAATTTTGGAATTTTGGTTTTCTATTACCATTAGATCGATGCCAGTGCAGGTGAACTATAAATTCACTAGCTTAGTACTTCCGTATTAGACTGAAAAGCGATATTTTTGAAAAATTTCAAAATCTGAATACTAAAATTAACTATAATTGCGTTATTTTATTATTTTAAATTTAAGTATGTACACATGCCTGTTTTGTTGATTAAGTTCAAGATCAAGATATTTCGCAAATGCAAGTTTTCGGTTTTGAATCGACTGTCGACAATCTTACCCGGCATCTGAATCAGCTTTCAGAGGCTCCGTCTTGTGCTTTTACTTGATGGACAGCAAAAAGCCCTGTCTTTGCAGTGTAATCATATAATTATTGTCGACAAACTACGAAGAGAATCTACATGGAAAATCAGCATCTTGTGGCGGCAAATAGGCTTATTTTTCTTCATCTACCAATTCTCTCCTTTTCCAGTGGTAATCAAAATTCGTTATCTCTTCTACCTATATTTCTTTCCATTTTGATGTTTTGAATCGATAAACTTGTTATCATCCACAATAATTGTCCACAATATCATAAAACTTCAGAATTATTGCTGAATCATCTCAAGTGACTTGAAATAACAATTTCAAATTGTTTTCTACAGGTCTCTGCACACGTGCAGAGACGATAAATACTATACATCCGACAGTTGTTGGTTACGTCGACGCGTGCACACGATAAGCTTGAGTAAATAAATAATTATTTGATCTTCTTGATAAATAGTAATTTTACCATATGACTATGCATTGCTATTTTGATGGAACTTGAATGAAATTCCGCTCTGAAGAATTTTTTTTTGAGATTTAATTTTTGGGAGTATTTGACCTCACTATGTTTTTGACCTGGAATGTAAACAAATAGAGTACTTTTTACAGTATTCCACCAAAGAGCTGACATTTAAAATTCCTGGAATTAATTCACCCAACATGTGCCTCATGTACTTGCCTTTTTCTAAATGAAGGAATCTATTTGTTGCAACAATACTTCGCAGAATGCTGGGTGAGATTTATTGAAACTTTAACAGAATGTTCAGTGCATATTGCCATTGTGCATCAACTATTTTATAGTTTGATTTATTTTTTTTTCTCTTATAGAAAAACACATGTGCTTTGCCTTATTGTTGAATGGGGTACCTATTTTGTGGCTATAACTCCTAGACATCTAATTGAAATACACTGAAACTTTTGCAGAATGTTCAGTGAATATTGACCATTATGTGAAAACTATTTTGAAATGTTCGTTCGTCAGCCAAAAGGATATATTTTGTGGCAATAACTCCTACTAGACTCCTAGATGAACTAAGCAAATGTGAGAAAAAGTTCACTAATATTACCCCTCTCCCCTTTTGATATAGAAATTAATGATTTGCAAAAGAAACTTCAATCTTGTTCAGATCAAAAAGGTTTTCTAAAGGAAGAAAAATAATCGCAATGTGACATAACAGGAAAATCCCCCAAACATTAGACTCAAGATTTTTATATACTAGTAGGTGATGTGTAATTGCAATATGCACTATCCAATCTGCAAAAGATTCAGTGTAATTCACTCGGGGGTCTTAGAGTAGTTGTTGTTAAATAATAGGATATTTTACGAAAGGATATGGAGTAAATGAACATGAGACCATAACACATATGTCAACTCCCAACTGCAATAATTTTAATGAGCTGTATGGCCATTTCGGAAATTTATTCCTCATCAGCAGCACTAGAACCCAAACAAAGGAAATCCATAATTTCCAAAAATGTTTACAAACAAACGAAATCCGAATAATCAGTAATATCAAATATAGCTTAGGACAAAAACCCGATTCAACTATAAACCACGTTTTTATGGGAAATCCAAAAGAAAGGAGATTCAAAATTTAAAATATGATGGTGCACAGTGGTATTACGTATGCACTTACGATTCTTTAAAAGTTTTTGTATCTTTCACTCATTGGTCTAGGAGGAGTTGATCCCAAGAAATAGGTACCCCCATACAACAATAAGGCAAAGTTCATGTTAATTATAGGAAATAAAAAAAGAGATAAAATACAATTTTAAAATAACTGGTGCTCAATGGCAATATGCATTAACCATTGTCAACGTTTCAGTGAATTTCACTCAGTAGTCTAGGTACCCCCATTCAACAATATGGCAAGTTAATGTTTATTATGATAAACCCTCAAAATCTTTAGATTTCAAATGTTAAAAAAGCTTGTGATCAAAAAGTGTTTACTCCTATGGAGGACGGACGAACGAATGAACGGACTGACAAACGCACGGCCGGACAAATGGAGACCATCATCACTATAAAACACCCCTAAAGCTGGAGCATAATTATACAATTCACTTTTCTTAGAAACTTCAATATACAATGAAGGACATCCCGATTATTATTTGACCTTATGCACGATCCTATTAATATATGGGCTAAAAGTAACAAAAAATCAGCTAATAACACAGCTTTGCATGAGGTAGATAGTCCTTCGTTTTATCAAATTTCTAAATTTTGGATATTGAAGTACATCGGCAAACGTATTCCGAAGCAAAAATGAGAAAAGGAGGAATTCCAAATCATGGCAATTCATATATCCAACACAAATTGAGACAACATGATAAAGACAAAACAAATAAACGAAAAAGAACAAGAACACCACATAACTAAAGCACTAGTAGTGTGAAGCGCTACAAAAGCTTTAGCTATTATCAGGTACTCTGGAAGGGTAAGCATGATCTGCTCCGTGCGTGGAACACCAATCACACTTCCAGTGAAAAGTCCGGTTTTGTGACAGTCGGTTTTTGTCAGTTTGGTAATAACCTTTGGATCTACCCATTCTCTACTATTCTCATCTGTGAAATAGAAACATTGCAACCGTCTGTCAAATTGTGGTGACTGTAGTGCCAATTTCAGCAGTGACTGAACATACCCTTCATATATAAGTTTTTGAGACAGAAATTTTGTTCTGTTGACAAAATCGCTGTACAAAATACGCGAATGAGTTGTGAACTGAAGACACCATATGCCTGAGATGTGGGAATATTACTGCTCAAAAACGGAAAGTTCACTTTTACAAAGTCGAAATTATCACGCTTGTCGTAAAATTTTGTTTTCACACATCCAGATTTGTCAGTGTAGAGTTATAGGTCCAGGTATGATGCTGATGATGGTGTATCACTGGTCTCTTTAATTTCGAGTTCATTTGGGTATATAAGATGAATGTTATCCTTAAATTGGGGATTAATTGTTTAATGAAAGAACATCATCTATATAACAGAAGCTGAAATTTAAGGTTTTTACTAGCCTTTTTTTAAACTAGCCCTTATATGAACCTAGCTTCATTTAGTACAGAAAGACTGATGTATTAAATTCCGGAGTACTGACTTTAGCTTATCGTGTGGAAGTATTATATAGTGTAGAGAAATCAGTTACAGTGGTTGAGTTCAGTTGAAGATAGATATTCTAAAAAATCTTTCAGTTTTTGAGAATCCACATCTGATTCACTCCACTTATTGAGTATGAAAAAGAAAGGAAATGGTGTAAATGTCAAGGAGACAACATCCCATCTCCAGGTTAAAACGACCCAAAACAAAGCATCTTGGGGTCACCGTACGGTCTTAAACACAGTGAGGAACCTTACACCATATAGCATAAATGGCCCCAAAAAGGATAAAGAAGGTGAATAAATCAATGGAAACAAACCACATCCAATAACCCGAATATCAAGAAACTGAAATTTTATAAGAAGACAAGGACAAGCCAATGACCAACATATTCCTGACTTGGGACAGGCGCAAAAATTGCGCTTGGGGTTAAGTATACTTTATCACTATATATTTTTAGGTCATCTTTGACTGCAGTAAGTAATGAAGTTAGGAGCTTAGAAAGGGATTTTGTTGTGCATTTGACAGACCAAGCAATGTATCTCTTTTTGTACGGGCATTTATGCAACTAAAGTACCCAGCAGATACAAGGCAATTTGTTCACTCACATTGATACCAAAAAAAGACGCTACTGATTTGTGTCCTCCTCGGTATGGTGGACAGTTTGTATGTGGGGTTGCAAAATGAATTGTCATTGTCCATCTCCTTCATTAAGCAGTCAATGTAGTGTATTTGCAGATAAATGTGATCTTGTTTTGGGCCTTATTAGCTGGTACAATAACATAATTGTCATGGAGAAAGGACAATTTTTTTTCCTATATCGAGGTCATTAGATGACCAGCTTTTCGGTCCAGAACCAAAATATACAAGACAATTAGTGTGGTGATACACCCCTGGACTAACAGCCCAACAACAAAGGCATCGGTCCGGTGGTTATTAAGTATTTTGTCTTACATATTTCATGTATCAAATAATCTGTATTCAGATTTACAATGTTAGACATATCTCGTCATTACGAATCTCCTTTTAATGCGTGTCATAAGAAACTGGAGCTTGTCCCGATTGAAGTTCAGTTCTTGTGATGAATAATCATTCTCTACACCGATTAGCAATGATATTTCCTGGGTTCCTATTGTGCTTTTTAAGTAACCTGCGTGTTTTGTGTAAGCCAGTGAGATTCAACAGTATTACACCCAAAAATCAAAGGTTCCCAGGTTTTTGATGACGTCGTTTTTTAAATTCTTCAATAAATTTTGGCCATTGTCCAGTTGGTGATTAACTGAGACTATGACTCCGTATATGATACTAATACAGATATTTAAATAATGACTAAACCTGAGATCGTATCTCAAATTTGCACTTGAAAACATAACAAACTAATTGTCATGTTGACCAGACGGGTGACATTAGTTCAGGATCGTGTCGGTCAAACATGTAATTTGATTAACAGTTAATTAGATTCCATACATTGATAAGTTAGCCTTTAAACATTCCTGTATTAATAAATTTGATACCTTTGTAGGCCTTGGTCCACTTAAAAAGCATACCATTGACAGCTAGCGCTTTTTGCGTTCATAAACGACAACTGCCTTTAAACAAGTTTATACCATGACCATCAGCCGAGTCTTCGTGTACTTTGGTACTGGCTTAAAAACAGATTGATAAAGAAACGATATATAAAGGTTGGATTATTTTACATAAAACTAAGTAGTATCTCCTTTACACAAAGCTTTGTCCTTGTCTGCCTTTTTGCTACTTTTACGCCCTTCATCAATCAACTCTTTCAAATGTTTGATCTTTATATGCACTGTATAAAGAAAAGGCCATCTACAGAATTATACTTTACTGCAATATCCCTATTCTGTTATTTAAAGATAAAACATATATCAGTTTTCATAATCTTTTCAGGAAATTGCTTCGTAGACTCGTAAAGGTTTGTAAATAGGGGTACCGTAATAGCAACATTACCGAACAGAATTGTCAAGAGCCGATGTCCATGAGGCCAAAACAAAAAAAAAACAAACAAAGCAGGTGGAAACCACCGGAAAAATTGTCGACCGCAACGGTTATCACTTGGTACAGACGTTTCAAAATTAACAGACGCTAGATTCTTTGATCTTACTGATAGTTACATTGATAATGTCCTCCCTTTCATATCGCATCTTTTGGAGACAAGAGAAACTACTAGATCTATCTTTTTTGTAATTTCGTCTCCAATTTGACGAATTTGCATCTCAGTGATTAAAGCTTTGACAAAAAGGACGATTTTAAATTAAAATTTATCAAATATCCTAATATGGAGAATACTATTCATACTTTTCGTGCGTACGGGGTGGCATGGCACCAGTCACCTAATCTTTCGGAGACTCCTGCTCGAAATGGTATTTTTGAATGGATTATCGATTATACTCTTAACGCTTTTTATCCTTTGATATCATCTTATTTTTCCACATTGTCATTTGTCTTGTCCACCCGCCCGTCACGTTTTCTCAAGACATGAATTCCTATATTTTGTGATTTGGTAAATCAGCGTTGCATATCCTGTAAATTCGCAATGAACTTTTTTGATATTGAATATTGGTCTTTGTGCAAACAAGAGACCCACAATTGTCTATTTCGGTCTTCCTATCTTTTTTATATTTTTTTTAATTTATTCATTTATTATTCTTTTTAATTTATTTTTTTTTACTTGTTCTGCACTGAAGAGACATAAGTTGTCGAAATAGTCATCTGCAGAAACAGAAACTTCGGTATTTAGTTGTTTTGGACACATGTGATATGCGAAGTGAACGCCTCCTACTTTTAAATGAGGGGTTTGGTTATAGAATTGCTGTAAAAAAAAACTGTAGATGCGCAATAAGAATTCGGAATTTTCGCGGGATTGGTTCTGTCTGTAAATTTCTTGAAAATGTCAAAGCCGAATAATATTTTCAGTTTTAGCATACAATCTTATATCATAGCAATTACTTGTTATTAACATGACTCTGAACACTTAGAATTTTAAAATATGACTCTAAATTTTTAAGTTCCTTAAACTTTTAAAGACCAAAATGGTTACTAAGAAATCCTACCTATCAATCAACCATTTGAATTGGTTTAAAAAACATTTCACATACTAGATTTTGATTCCAGTTTTGATTTTCTTGAAATTCTCAAAAACTTCTCTTATTTTTTAATAATACCTAGCAACCATTCTGTAAAAATAGGCTTTGATTGGAATAAACATATTCAATAATCGGACTGCAAAATTAAGTTTCCAAGTTTTGGTAAATTCTCTTAAAGACCACTTATTTTTTTTTTTATTTCCACCTAGCACTTATCCTGTAAGAATATATTTCAATTAGAAGTAAAAATATTCAATAACCGGATTGCAAGAGTATTTAATTCCAAATTTGGTAAATTATTGAAATTCGCGAAAAACACTAAATCTTTTTAATTCTGTCTCGCAAAAATATTTTTAGAACTTTATTCAATCTGAACAAACATTTTCACTCATATGATTCAAAAATATCTTTCCCATTTCCGTAGCTACCACAGATATTGATGACGTTACGCGCGATGTGGGTGACACTTAAGTAAATTGGCAAATAAAGAGGGCTTGAAGTCGTCATTATTTTTAATAGGATAAAATTATAGACTTTCAGTGTTAAATTTATACTATTTCCTACAAATATAATAAATTTGGGGAATAAAACACATTTCAGTTTTCAAATAATACAATTTTACCCGTCAAAAAATGCAAGAATTTACAGCTTCGCGTATGTAACGCGTTACATTCTCCGAAAGAAAGATATCAAGAATTTCTGCTAAATTAGTTAAAAAAGCGTTTTCGGAGCCCAGAATTGATGCACTTGTAGAAAAGTACGCGTAAAAGCTGACATCATAAACGATTTCTGTAGAAATGGAAAAAGAAGTGAGAAAAACTGTTAGTATGACGGAAGAAATTGATGTAACGCTACAAGTACAATCCGGGCATTACAAAATTCAGATTTCATTTGACAGCTTTTTACATACTACTAATGAAAATAAAACACATTTTTAAAATGTGCTTTTCATGAAAAAAAATTCTGTACTTTGAAATTGTCATCTGACGCCTGGAACTTAAAAATTTTATCGCAATTGCGAGTTCAAATGAAATGTCCACTGATCGTTTTACGTCGGAAAATAGACTATCTCTTGTTTTCAAAGCGTCAGCCAATTAGTTATTATTCTAAAAGTTCAAAGTTCAATGAAATATTTGCAATGTGCCTTTCGAAAGGTGTAATACAATCTTTTTACTATACATTTGTGTTGTAAAATAAGAATTTTACAACAGTTTCATTGACTTCAACAAATTTGTCCAGTTAACGTTTTAGTAACGAAACGGCTTTTCACAGGTCGACGTGTTTACGCACGGCGTTTATCATGTATCGTCCCAACAATGAATATAGAAGTTGATAAATTGAAAATAGACAGAAAATACGGAACAGGTTTATTTAATACCATAATTGTTTCTCTAGAAAACTAAGGGAAATTGTTCAATAAAAAAACAATAATAGCGATAAAAGCACTGTTCCTTTGTCTTAGATTTGTCTTGCATATGTAGGAATTTGTATCAATAATTTAAACATCATTAACTTCTTCATAATATACCTTTTTCATATAACAAGCAAGAAAATATTTGAGCTTACATTGAGTTCACATTCTAACTAGATGCGATCGATCCAAATTAAGATCGATTGATTAAACGGATCAAAAAGGTCGATAATATTGCTATCGATCTCTTCATACTATGAACACCCGAAAGTGATTGCAATCGATAGAGCGATCGAATGAAATATTGTAAACTGTGACTCACGGGGTCACAGTAATAGATCTAGAAGGACTCGTCAAGTTCGTTTAAATTGAAAATACTCAGATAAAAGTGACAACAAAGGTCCGAATCAATCAAAGGGAGAATCCGGATAACAGAATCAAGGAAACGCAAACCAACACAGAACAATTTTGGCAAGCCGTCATATTCCCGACTTGGAACGGGCATTTTTATAAATAAAATGGTGGGTTAAACCATGTTTAATGATGCATCATCCTCCCGCTTATATGACGACGAGGAAAGAATATAAAAAATATACATAAGGCCACACCGCCAAATTAAGATTTAGTTCTTCGGACAATCATAATATAAATTATGGAACCGAGGGAGTGCAAATTATAAATTTTTGGCCCCCCAAAAAACTAAAAAAAATCAAATATGTTGAATAAGTTTAATGCCACAGCTTCCAAGAAAATAAAAAGAAGTAATTCTTTTAAATCAATCAAAATGCCAGCGGGAAATTAATATTTTCAACAATATTTTTGGCATCAATAAGTAGTTCAATCTCGTTTAAACTGTAAATATATATATAGGTATGTTTTGAGAAATTATTTGAACACGATGATATCAAACTGGTTAATTTACATTATAGCTTCTTTATACACCCGTAAAATGACGGACATATTATGATATACCAATATCGGATTGTCTGTCCGTCTGTCTATCCGTCCGTCCTTCCATCCGTCTGTCTATGCGTCCGTCCGTCTGTCTGTCCGTCCGTCTCATATATCGCGCTCTAACTTGACGACCATTGGCCAATTCACTTCAAACTGTGCAGAGGTATTGGGTATGATGGCCTCACGATCTGTATACTTTTCTTGAATAATAGATTTTTCTTGCAGGAGATATGTGACTTTTATTTCTCAAATTTAAGGCAATTTTATACATAACTAACTCTAACTGATTAATTGTTTGATCAGCTCATTTCAGAATTTGCAGATTGCTTTATTAAAAAGATTAGGCTTAATTAGGCAGTTAAAGGTGCATTCTAAATTGAGAACCCCTTTCTTTAATCACTTAAAATTTTGAAGGATTGACGACAGGCGTATCATGCGACTTGGCGCGTCTGTTTATTTGCTTCAATTTTCTACTTCAAAAGCAAATGCAATTAGACAGTTTCAAACATAGAGCGAAAAAATATAATAATATTTTTAGTAAGCTCAAATACATTAAGAACATCCGAAGAGCTAGATATTAATGCGGAATAACCTAAAATATTTTTTTTTGCATTCGCTTGTGACAAGTATTTGACCCTGTATTTTTTTTATCTGTAATGCAGTCGAACAGTACTACTTGAATAAATTGTCAGTACTTCTTTTATGAATTACTTCTTGAATAAATTGTCAGTAATTATTTCATGAATTACTACTTGAATAAATTGTCAGTACTTCTCGAAGTTCATGAAATACTACTTGAATAAAATGTCAGTACTTCATCGTGAATTACTACTTGAATAAATTGTCAGTACTTCTTTAATGAATTACTACTTGAATAAATTGTCAGTACTTATTTCATGAATTGAATATAATTTGACAAAATTTGACTTATTAGATACCAGTATGTACTCGCTTTTTCATTTGAAATCGGGGCCAGTTTATTTTTTTTTTTATTTTGCTGTTTGTTGTCAGTCGAGTGCTCCAAAAATGAATGTACATAAACAAAATATAATATACAATAATATCCGATTTTTTTTTCTAAAAAAAGCGAACTAAGAATTTATACAAAAGTTTACTGCAAATTAAAAAGAATGACAGTGAACGAAATGAGTAACGTCATTTTTTAGTTTTTTTTTTTTTTTTTTTTTTTNCTTATCCTGTAAGAATATATTTCAATTAGAAGTAAAAAATATTCAATAACCGGATTGCAAGAGTATTTAATTCCAAATTTGGTAAATTATTGAAATTCGCGAAAAACACTAAATCTTTTTAATTCTGTCTCGCAAAAATATTTTTAGAACTTTATTCAGTTTGAACAAACATTTTCACTCATATGATTCAAAAATATCTTTCTCATTTCCGTAGCTACCACAGATATTGATATAAGTTTGACACGGTATGCTAAAGGATACTTTCAGTATGGAAACAGATATACATTTCTAACTTCTTAGGCTTGAGAAAATCCATTGTTGCCATTACGAGTGTCTGATGAATAATACTATAGCTAATCCGAGATTCTGATTATCGCAAAAATATTCAACGAATGATCGAACAACGCTGTAATTCACGAATGCGCGCAGCGCAGGAGTGAATTGCAGTGTTTTTCAGTCATGAGTTGTTTTTTTTACTCACGAGGGACGTGAAAATATATATTTCTTGAATAATCTGGACGCTCAGTGATTGAGTTTTACCTTGAATGTCTTTTAATTCTAAAAGTCATTGGAACGTGCAAAATATATGTAAGATTAGCTGGTCTTTTTTCTTTTTTATTACTATTTAGAAGACATTCCAACAAAGAAAAAAACAAACCACAACGCATCCAAATTTATTTTACACAATTGGTTAATAAAAGCGTTATAGAATATTATGTTGCAATGTGTGCTCTGATAGTAGCTGCGGAACCGTAGCTCTCATGGTCCTCGTGCTAATTTTCTGATAGTTGCGGACCATCTATGGTCCGCCTAAAAAAGGACCTATAGAGCTACGGTTCCGCAGCTACTCTGATAGATGTCATTCTATGACCCTGTATTATTGGGATGAAATTTTGAATCTGAAAATATGATATTTATATTTATATTCAAAACGTCATAAGCATTCAAGGATTGCAAGCTAAAAAGAACTATTAAGTCAAAACAAAAAAGCGAAAAAGAACATTGCAAACCTCTTCCTTTAAAAAAGAAAGTTAGATGTTAGGACTCCTACTCTTTTAAATATGTGTCTCTTGTCAAGACAATGGCAGTTACACTTATTATTCTGCAAAAGTTTAAGTGTATTAAGTGCAGCGCCATCGTAAACCAGTTATTTCAAAATGTCATTTTGTCATACTGGCATGATGAGCAACTAGAACAGGGAACGGAAGTCCAGGAAATTATATATATATATGTGTGTGAACTGGGACTAATATATATTAGTCCCGTTTGTATAGGAGTTGAGAATTTTGATTTCATATGAATTAACAACCTGCAGAACCCCTTTTTCGTGAATTTCATTAAATCGATTGATAGTTAATATTCTAAGCATCCTTTCTGTATTTCAGTTTCATTTTCAAACAAAAGAGTTCAAAAAAGAAGAAGGCATTAGGGATACTGAGACTATTTATTAAGGTCCAGTAAACTTTTGCCTAAGTAAATATATCCAATTGCTACAAGTTAAACTCTTGTTACAACCAATCTTTGCTAATTAACTGATGGAATCGGTACATTTGTGACCTTCGCATGTCCAAACGAAGGTGTTAATCCAAATATACCGGGCGTGGGAAGTATTAAACTTACAGTAAACACTGATAAAGTGATTCAAATATTCTAAAGCATGTTTACAAATTTAAACTTCCGAATTATTACGCTTAATGCTTCGCCATTATACAAAGTTTAGTAATAACTAGACTTTGAGACCTTTAAAATAATCAAGGCAATTAATCAACTAGACAAAACAGATTCCAATCATCTGTACTTTAGACTTTAAATTCATGTAAACACTGGTGTACTTGTATTAAAGCCAAATACAGCTAGGAATTAGATTCAAATTCATTGTATTAGCTTAAAATCAACAGAATGACCGGCAATGGTAACAAATATATACCAACTCATAACCAATCCTCCAAATTCTCCATTTATCCTATATCTATTTGACATTCAAATAGTGTTCTAATATATATTAAATATAAATTGTGAATTTTTTTCCTAATTCACGAAGGGTATTCATGCTTTGCCTCATAAGCCGTTAGAATTTTAATATGTAAATTGCATTTGGCATTATACTATTGAAGGCAAATTACATTAAGCCTTACTTCTGAAGGAAAATTATGTTTAGCATTACATTATTACGGAAGGCAAATTACATTTAGCATTATTACTGAAAGCAAATTACGTTTAGCATTACTACTGAAGGCAAATTACATTAGCTATTTTACTTATGGCAAATTACATTTAGCATTAAAACTGAAGGTAAATTACATTTAGCGTTTCTACTTGTAGCAAATTACATTTATCATTACTACTGATGACAAATTATGACAAATTACATTAAGCATTGCTACTGAAGGCAAATTACATTTAGCATTACTACTGAAGGCAAATTACATTTAACATTACATTACTACTGAAGACAAATTACATTTAGCATCACTATGAAAAATTATATAAAGATAGTTATAAGTAATGTGTATTATCATTTATTGAAAGTAATAGATTAATTAGGTGTTTTTGTATATCGAAAAAAGGCATACCTAGATTTTTCTTTGGATTGATTTCTAGACCATACTTGTAGCTCGTTAAGGATTAGATAGTTCTCTGCTATTAATTGAGAAACGAAAAGGCTGCAAATGATTTCAGTCTGTTAGTAATATCGTTTTTACATTTGGAAACTACCAAATCCCTAAGGTTACTTCATCCTTTATATGTTTACGGGTATAACGAGTGGAGCAGATCATGCTTACCCTTCCGATGATATCTCCGGGGTTTACACTGCTAGTGCTTTAGTTTTGTGACTTTCTTGTCCCATTTTCTTTGTTATGTCTTTGGCATATTTTGTCCTTTTTTGTTGCATCTCAGTTACATGTTTTCGGATGTTTGGTTGCACTTGATATTTGGTTGTACTTGATATTTGGTTGTACCGGATGTTTGGTTGTACCGGATATTTGGTTGTACTTGATATTTGGCTGTACTTGATATTTGGTTGTACTTGATATTTGGTTGTACCAGATATTTGGTTGTACTTGATATTTGGTTGTACTTGATATTTGGTTGTACTTGATATCTGGTTGTACCGGATATTTGGTTGTACTTGATATTTGGTTGTACTTGATATTTGGTTGTACTAAGATCTTCCCTTTCTTCCTTCTTCCTTCAGTATTCATTTGTGGATGTATATATATTAATGCAGCCCTTGAAATATTCAGATTACCCAAAACTATCATAGTTTATAAAATATATCAATTATGAAATTGCCCTGGAAATGAAAGACCTTATTTTTCTCTAAAGATAAATGTAAACTGATCCAACGTTGCTCGTTGTGATTGTGTTTATACAAATGTGATTGTGTTTATACAAACACATTACAGATCTACATATCAGAAAGTTTATATGAGATTATACAGAATGATATTTAATGCCAAATTAGGTAAAAATGCTATTTAAGTGTAAAAACATTTGAAATCACATAATAAAGGGCTACGCCGAGCGCAGCATGATACGACCGCAGCATGTCGAATACTGAAATTTGAACAAGTGTAATTCAAAATGAATGAGGACACAGTTAAGAGCTTGATACAGTAATTAAATGGACCAAATAAAGAGCTTAAATCAGTTGCAATTTTGGCACCTTTGGCCCCTTTAGCTCGGAAACGGTAAAAGCTATGCCAAATTTGTTTACATTCTACTGAAAGCTTATATCAAGAAGAATCCAAAGAAAAAAACTGATCGAAATCTGATGAATAATAAAGATTTCAAATATTTCAAAAAAATTACAATTTTGGCCCCTTTGACTCCTTGTAGCTCGAAAACGGTAATAGCTATGCAAAATCCACTGACATACACCGACAGCTTACATCAAGAGGAATCCAAAGAAAAAAATCCTATTGAAATCCGATGAAAAATAAAGATTTCACTTATTTTGAAAATTTGCAATTTGGCCCCTTTGACCCCTTGTAGCTCCGAAACCGTAAGAGCTACGCAAAATCCATTGACATAGTACTGAAAGCTTATATCAGGAGGAATTGAAAGAAAAAAATCCCATCCAAATCTGATGAAAAATAGAGATTTCACATATTTCGAAAATTTGCAATTTTGGCCCTGTTGACCCATTGTAGCTCGGAAACCGTAAGAGCTACGCCAAATCCATTGACATACTGCTGAAAGCTTACATCAA
>MJUU01011788.1:11165-22981 GCA_002080025.1 Modiolus philippinarum
GCCAGCATGGAACATAGTTTAACATAGGGACTCTATGGGAAATGCATTCAAATGTCTTCTCCTCTTAACCTACTGAGCCAATTGGAACCAAACTTGGTTACAATTGTCTTTGGGTGATCCCTTCCAAAGTTTGTGATTTTTAGTTTGTACCTCATCCAAGAATGAAAATGTAACATCTGCTGAACTGATTTATAGTATGAATGGGTGGTCTATAGGTGACAATGAATAAAACCAGTGACCAGGTGAGCGATACAGGCTCATGTGAGCCTCTAGTTGTTGTCACTAATTCTAAACCAGATCAAGAAGTTCAATTTGATTCCAAATGAAATACTTAAGTTTGATCCACGCCCTTAAAAGAAATTGTAATGTTTCTGCTTTTCTGCCCAGAAAATGGAAAACTTGGCATTTACTCTGCCATTTCTCTTACAAGTTTATTTTGATGAAATCTGCTAGAAGTTGTTGAAATAAATGCATCCATACAGTGTTAAAATCCTAACTGTATTAAATAAATAAATACTAACTTATAAGTGAGGTCACATGACGTCCTTTAATAAGGTCTGCATCAAGCTTGTATGGAACACTTAGACTCCTGAATAAAAGTTAGGTTTGACAGAAGAACCAGTGTTCATTTGGAACATATCTTTTAGCCTTATTTAATTGAGGGAGCTGCTCAACACTAATTTATAAGTATTTAAGTTGATGATACAATTCCTGCAATGCTTTTTGCTGTTCATACTTCAATTAAATAATCATTATTGGTTTCACAGGAAACTGTCTAATTTATTCTCAACATTTTGTTTAATGTTACACAGGAAGCTAAAGAAGCAACAGGACATTTACCGCATGACAAAAGTGAATCAGACAATGCAGTCAAACAACCTACATCGCCACCAGAATCATCGTTTATCAAACTGGCACCATCACGTAACAGATATACCATATTGAGGGATGAATTGTAATGTTGTGCAATGTACACTGTATGTTTGGTTTTGGTACGTGTGTGAATGTGTTTAGAGTGATTTTTTTTAAAGATTGTTTTGTACAGGTCAAGTTTTACATGTAGTTTTGGTTGGCCACTATCAGCAATAATAGTTCTGAAAAGTGGTCACCATGTCTTGTCAGTATTTTAATGGGGGAAATTCATACCAATTTTAATTTAAACCAATGTAATATGGGAAGACAGATATATTACATGTACCTTCATATTCAAATCATGTTTGCCTTTTAAAAGTTGATGAAGAAGTTAAGGGTTTCGTTAATCACAAATTTGTTCTTGAAATACAAAAATTTTGAACAGTATACAAAATGCAATTCACATAACCTAAGAGTGAATAAGGCTTCCCATGCCATTCATAAAACCCAGAGAACAGAATTTTTATGCCCCCAAAATCAGGGTAGGGCCTATTATTTGACCCTCGTCCATTCTTTCAGAAGTATATGTCTGTTTATCCATGATGTGATGCTATAAGCTAACATTGTGGGAAATGGTTGTAATGATTTGAGAACAAGGCAATTTACGACAGATAATTATAAAAAAAAAAATCATTTCGAAATTTACTAATTGACATTTTCATATTTCACGTCAACAAAATATTGCATTTATATGGAGATAAGAATAAATCACAATAATAAATGAGGTTTTAATAACTTGTGAATAGTTATCAAATCAAAGTGTGAACAAGGTCCATTTTTCTCACTGAATGACATAGCAGGGAATGTTTGATGTATTGGCAAATGTGAAAAAATGAAAGATTTATTTAAGTGTTCAATTACTATTGATTATGTTAGTTACAAATTTACAATGACAATTTAGGAAAAGCTCAGGCAGTTCCAGCTGAAAACTGAAAACTTGGGATGTAAATGAAATATTGATATGTGAAGGCACAGAATATCAGGATTTTTTAACAGGGCAAAATTGATGGGATGGTAAAAAAACTTTGATTTCTTGGACAGATCAAAAATGCAAACTTTATTATACTTGCTCATACATGAATCAAAATTAATCAGACAATAAAAGGAGTCCATTCACACATCATATGCCTTTGAATTTTGAAATTAACATTTTAACATTGAAGATATAAAATTCTCAATCAACTCTCAATCAAACTTTCTAGGATCAGAATTTCACAAAATCTGTAGGAGATTTTTGAATATGCTAAAGGCTATTCCATTAAAATGGATGTGGGGGGTAGGAAGGGAAGTTTAATGATCGGACATAGGTGGTAGGTCATTCTTAGCATGTTCCCATTGGTTTTATGTAAAATTATCTGAAAACAGGTTGTTGGTTGTGGGGGTACTTTGAAAGTCCCTTCCTACCTACCCACATCCATTTTATTGGAATAGCCCTAATTGTAAGGACATCAGATCAGGAGGAGACCCTCTCACGCCCATACCCCCTTTGAATAATCTCAGCTAAAGCTAAAGTTTAGTTTTTAAAACAGATCCTGAGGCTATCAAAATTACCTAGTCTAGTGGATATACCATTTAAGCATTAACAGTAATAGAAGCCATCAGTTGTAGATATTTTGACTGTCAAATCAAGATTGACACCCTCTGGTTTTCAAATAATGTACTGTTATTGCGATTCTAATGCAATTAAATGATCTCATGTTCTATTTTTGACTTGTGTATTTGTAACAATGTTAGGAACCAGACTTTGTCCCAGGTGTGTAGATGGTGGAATTGATGGTCAGTTTTGACCAATCAAAATCTCTGTTATATAAATGTTGCATTAGAATTATAATTTTATGCAGACTTTAATTAGAATTGTAATAGCATATTTTTTAAGGTCAATGTTTCTTTATATTCTAATACATGTTGATGTTTTACATAATTTTTCAAAATAGAACAGAACAGAATGTTGGATGTTCTAAAAATTTACAATTGCATACCTTAGTTGAGAATGTACCTGTAATTTAGTGAAATAAGTCATTCATAGACTTGATCTTATATGACATAGGTCATTGTTCAATACCTATTCCACGATCAGTTTTAAAAAGTGAATATACCTAATTTAAATATAGCTTCATCAATTTTCTTTGCTGCTCATTTAATCTACAGCTTCTCAAGTGTGACTAATTTACATTCTACTTTCAGAATACGAACTGCCAAGAAAACTGGTATCAGTCCAATAATTTTTGCTCTTCTCAACATTAATTATTCATATAAATCAATTACAAGATTATATATATACATGCTGGAATGAATCACTTTGTTAAATATAAGGCATTCAATATGCTTAATTAATTGCATGATTCCAGTAATAGATTATGTAAGGCATGTATGAGACTTGTTTGAGTTAATATTTTCAAAAATCTTATATGACAATCATGATGAAAATAGTGTAAGTCATGTTTGCACATGTGCAACAACATTCATAATACAACCAGTACACCTTATGAATATTATGAAAAATGTTGTGCAAAGTGAAGTTTTTTGTTTAAATCACATTCATGTTGTTTTATAGCATCATCATGACATGTCATGACATTATAATAATTCTGCTATAAACCAAAGACTATTTTATTAATTGAGGAAAGACAATTGCTCCTAAAAATTTCAAATTAGATACTAGTATGGAGGAAACTTCCCACAAAAAAGTGATAGTTAGTTCATTTATCAGCCCATCACACTTATATTCAATAATTTCTTGAGGTGTAAATTTAATCTATATTCAATAATTTCTTGAGGTGTAAATTTAATCTGTACATCCTCATTAAAATTTGATATTTAGTCAAAACCATTCTCTAGATCATAACTATACATATATTTGACAACTCATATGTGTCCTAGGTGGGATATCAGTTTCTATTACAAAATAAGGGTATAATTTTATTTTGTGTATTTTTTAAGCAGGTGTGGGGTTGATTTCACTATAAATGTACATGTGATTAATTGGATTACAGTTACTCGCCCATAATCTTCAATTGAATAATAGTAGTGATAATAATAATAATAATAAAAAATAAAAGTTTTGAAATCTTCAATTAAATAATAGTTATAATAATAATATTAATAAAAGCTTTAATTTAAGAGGGTTGCACAGTTAGTTAAAAACTTATCTTCCCTGAGGCCCTCAATAATAATATATTGTGAACAATTATACATGTATACAAATTTGTAAATATAGCATAAAAATAACATACAGGTAGTTCGGTTTTCACTTACTTTACTATACAAATATAACTAACATAATGAAAAACAATTTTAAAACTCATTTTGAAAAATCACCTTTAACAGGTTGCTGGAGAATGAACTTCTTTAAATATTCCTTAAAGGAATATATAGAAGGGGAATTTCTTATACTATTTGGTAGTTCCTTCCATAATAACCATTATCATTACATGGATTTTGAAGTGTAATTAATTAGATAACAATTACTTTGCAAATGTAATTAATTATGCTACAAATTACATTTAACGCAAACAGTTATTTACAATATTTATATATCAGTTACTCTTATGAGCTATGGACAGAAATACATAAATACATGTATATAAACAATATGAATAAAAATGTCAAGGAGGTTGACTAATATCAGTTAAAACCTAGATTTACTGATAAAATTATGTACGTGTATATCAAATTACCAAATGTATTGTCCTCGTGTACCAGGTCAGAAAGTTTTAAAATAGTCAATTTGGCAATTAAATGATTAGAAGCCATTGCTCTAAGCATTTTAAATATGCCTTGAATTTTTGTGCAGCTAAAACAAACGTAACTTTATTTTTAACATTAATTATTAAGATATCGCTTGATATAAAACATTTTGAAAAATAAAACAATGCATAAGATGAAATAGTAATGTGCAAAAGAATCTACATTTGAGAAGAGAAAGTATGCAATTTGCATAAATTTGCATCTTCATTTTGATACTTAATGCAAGATCAACTTAAAGGTTTCCCTTATTATCTTGGGAAGATTTTCATTCGTATGCATGCACTAGTACATACACTAGTATGAATGTAACTGAAAAGTAGTTCTAATTATACAGCTTTTCTGAATGTAATTGAATAGTAATTGTAATTACATGCCTTTCCTGGTATAAATTATAATTGCATACAATTCCAATTACACATTACTTTCAATTACATCATAATTTGTAGTGAATTGCGATTAATTACCAAATTACACATTATCTTTACCCCATTAAAATTGTAAGTAAAATTTTGTAATATTCAGTACAGCAGGAAAGGTAGCCATGTTTTTATCAGCGCTTTAATTGTGCTTCATTAGTAAAATTATGTTTTCATCGTGATCATTAAAATAAAAATACTTTGACAATATATGTCTCCATCAACTATTTATTTTCCTTCTGGTCCTTTTTATCATGTACAGAGTTTGCCTAAACGAGTGATTTGTGTATAAGCCACTTTATATTAGTTAAAAAAAAACAATTGTTGTACATCAAATGGAAAAAAAATATTTATATAAATGTGGATTTAATTATAAATTCTAATGAAACAGGTTTTGCCTCTGAAAATCAAAGAAAAATCAGAGGAAAAATTTATATTGAAATGAGCAAATATTACTGGACTGGATACACATGTTGGCAGTGATAAGTACTAAATGACAAATCCCTGGTAAATTGAATGTTTACACCTGAGTAGCTGTACATTTCAATAGCCAGAGATAATTTTGATTTTTCTGTTTTTGAAATTGGTAGAAGCAATTTTTTGAAACTGATTCAGGAAAAGGTATTGAACAGTGACTAAGGTCATAGTGGATCCACTTTAAATAAACTATGAACAGAAATTTAAATAAGCTTTTACACAAAACAAAAGTCCACCCCACAAATGGTCGAGCAATTAACCCTTTCGCCGATGGATTTCTATACAGGAAGTGTCAACCAGATGATGAATTTTCTGGAAATGCCGGCCAATTGTATTATACAAAGAATAACTCGTAATAAAGACCATTAATAACTATTAATTTTTAACAAAAAATATTGGTTCCTACATTTTTACTTTTTTGCTTTGATTTCCAACTGTTTGGCAGTCTTTTAAAGTAGTTTTACCTCCATTTCGTGTTTTTCCGTGTTTTTTCACAAATTTTCGTGAAAATTGTAAGAAATTCACGTAAATTATCCAAAAAATCTCGTAGTTTTATCCCAAAAGAAAGCAATTCATTGAAGCTGACACAAAACGATCATGATTCACGAAGTTCTTTAAAAAAATACAAATGTTTTTACCCGAATTCGTCAATGATTACAGTTTCCGTAATCCATAATCTTTCTGGAAAATTTGTTTTCGAACTCTAAATTTCAGTAAAATACTCAAAATTTGACCAATTTTCACCGTGTTTTCAACATTCGAACCGCCATCTTTCTCCTTTCAACCGGAAATCATACAAAGAACAATAACTCTTGCATAACTCTGTTTGGCAGGAGAATATAAAACCCTAGTTGCTGATCCCGGTAAACCGGGAACTGTCGTGTCAAAGTCACTTTACGTTATCCCGGTATACCGGGAACTGTCGGTGAAAGGGTTAAAAATGATACTAATATGCAGCACTAAGCATTGTGATGAACAAATCCATGGAGCTTGGTTACAATCTGTTCATAAAGTAGATGCAAGAGAATTTAACAAATATGATGAAGAAAAAGAAAAACATTAACAATATGTCTCCCCATCAGATGGATAGGTATTGTAATAACCAAAGTTGTTACTCAGCTGTTTACAAAGAGCTACAAATTTATTAAGTATTTGAAAAATAAGTTGTAAATTTTGTTCCCAAATAGATTATTGTATATTTTTTGTTAAGTTATACACTGAAATTGTTTTGATTTGTTGGTGATGCCAAGCACATATATATATTTTATTGTTTATTAAGAGTTTCAAGATTAAGTGTAATTGTTTTTTATGTTGCAATTCTGTCTGTCTTGTTATGGACAAAGCAAACCGGTTTTTGAGACATTTCAAGTCAAATTAGGTATGGACACCTCATACATTTCAGAAAATTTGTAACTTTTGTAATTGCTTTGCATGGTTAAAAGCACATGTATTTGTTTGGGCTTAAACACTTTTCTGTTCAAGAACCTTTCAACCAGTCACAGCCATTGATTTTAGATTCTTAAGTTGCTTGCACATGATTTTTGTTTGTTTGTAAATCAACCAAATTATTGTATTTCTTTGTGGATTTTACCAGAAGACAGACACAAAAGTTTGCCTTAACCATAGACTTGTTTAAATGTTAAATTAATGCACCATTAATACTGTTTGTTCATAGGCAATTTAGAAACATTGAAAACTGTATAACCACAAACAGTGTGGGATTATAAATATATGCCCAATTATACAGGATTGTCTGAGTAAACTGGATGGTTGAATTCTTAAGATTAATAAATATTGGGACTACAGTAGTTATAAAACTGTCACATTTGACTAGATGTCAGAAAATTTAAATATCAGACAAGACTGTTTGTTGATAAATTACAATATTTTAGAATTGCAGGACAATTTAACAGGAAGCTATTGTACATTCTATATAGGTTAAAGGCAGGTCTTTATCTGTAATCTTGATATTTTGTACTACTTTGAAAATTTAACAGTACTACAAAAAAGAACAATTGTGGAGACCACAAATCTGGGACTTTTGAGTCGTGGTAACACATAAAAAAGTTACATTAATAAAGGAAAAATCAATACATCATTACGCTGAGAGAGGATCACTAATTTATTAACACTGTTGAGCTAAGGATTTTTTTAATCATTTGTTGCATTTCAGGTTAATTGTATTTTGTCAATTAAAATTAAGTTAAGGAATTGTCATGTAGGAAAAATTATAAGTACACCTCAATATCATAAATAGTCTGGTTTATAGGTGGTATATATTTATTTAAATAGGTCAGGAATCAAGTCATTCCTTCTTACTGGTATTTGAGGCAATCGTTTCTGCCTTCAATTACACGATGATTCCTGAAAGTTCTGTAATGTATTTGACATTACCTCTCTAATTTAAAAAAATCTGTTGTATGATTCATTTTGACCTTGCCATTTGATAGAAATAGGGGAAAACTTTGAATTTTTGATAGAAGTGATGTTTTTAGTAGGGAGTTTACTTTACACATCATCTCTTCAAAAGTACCTTGCTAATACAAATTGTGACCTTGAACTTGAAAAATTAAAGATATCCTTTAGCTAGTGGACATTTTTGAATTGGTACCCTATTGCATTAGCATTTTCCCTGTTTTAAATCTGTGTTAAATCTGAAGACCACTTAATCTGTATAATTATCACTTTTATTCTGCAAAAAGTTAAAGTAGTAAAAATGGTCATTTTGATAGAATATATCTCTGTATGCATGTGAATTTACTCAGAAACTGGACAAAATTCAGAGTCAGTTTCTTTTACTTTCAATAAGTTTAATTAAATTGCCATTATAGTTGTGTATGTTTGATGACCATATTTGTATTTTAACATTAAAGTATGATTTAAAACTCCTGTATTACAGTATCATTTATAATTATCTTCAAAGCAATTAGCTTTGTTTCTCTGAGACACCCTGAATTCAGCTCTGGGAACAGAGCACTATTTATTTGTATTGGATTTCAATTACGTCTTAGAACAAGACTTTTTTTTTTATCATGATACTAATAGTGTACATGGTCAGGTAGACAAAACATGTAATGACAGGAGAAAACTCAATATTGTTGATGCTTTAAATGTATATACAAAGATTTATGTTTATTACTGAAAATAAAAATTATAAGATTATTTTGTTATGTTCATTTCAGCATATTTCAATTTCTACAGCATTATTGACAGTTTCCTGTGATTTGTAGTTCTTTTTCATGCCCCGCATTGGGCGATAGGGCATTAGGTCTGTACGTACCTCCGGGGAATTTTCGTCAAGGATTTGTCAGCTTGTGTATGCAGTAATGATTTGATATTTGGTCTGAAGCTTTTGTATGAGTTGTACTGTGTCTCCCATTTCAAATCTGTCATTCATCTACTTCCTGTTTGCACTATCTGGCTGGAGTAACCATGTCCCATGGACACATTTTCTTTTATTTTTGTTGTGTACTCCTGCCTTAAGCTAGTGCGGGACAGTTTAATGTCATTAGGCCCTATGGGAAAAATCCTTGAATGATCTGCTTGGCAATGTAACAATGTTACTTCAATGGTCCCCTGAAAAAGGGAGTCTAATAGTTAAAACTCTATTCCAAGATTGCAGGGAACATAGTTTAACACTGATCCTATGGAAACACATTCTTCTCTTAAACAAAACTCTACCAATCAGAAACCAATAGGGTTACAATAGTTCTTGGTTTGTAGGAATAAAGGTTGTATGCAGCTATTTTGCTCCTCATAAATGCCTTCCATTGTGGTTCAGATTTCGAGATTTCATTCCAAAACCTATTCATGAGGTTTTATTGTCTTCCCCGCGTCGAAAGGTGCGGAAAGCGAGACGTATGCGTACAAAGTATGATGACTGCGGCGTAAACTTTAATGTTAAGTTTTTGTGATAAGGTCATTTTCTCAGTAACTATAAATGGTAGGTCAATGATATTTGGTATAAAGGTTGGTCTTGAGTAGTACATGACAGTCTGCTATATGGTTTTTGTCTGTGACTTCAATTTCACGGTCCAATGAACTTGTTAAGTTTTTGTGCTTAGTTTAGTTTCTCAGTAACTATAAGTGGTAGGTCAATGATATTTGGTATGTAGGTTGATCTTAGATAGTAAATGACTGTCTGTCATATGGCTTTTGTCCTTGACCTCAATTTCATGGTCTAGTGAGCATGTTAAGTTTTAGTGATTAGGTCATTTTCTCAGTAACTATAAGTGGTAGGTCAATTATATTTGGTATATAGGTTGGTCTTTGGTAGTACATGACAGTCTGCGATATGGTTTTGTCTGTGACCTCAATTTCATGGTCCAATGAACATGTTAAGTTTTTGTGCTTACTTTAGTTCCTCAGTAACTATAAGTTCTAGGTTAATGATATATGGTATGGAGGTTGGTCTTAAGTAGTACATAACAGTCTGTCTTATGGCTTTTGTCCTTGACCTCAATTTAACGGTCTAGTGAGCAAGTTTTTGTGATTAGGTCATTAAGTGGTAGGTCAATTATATTTGGTATATAGGTTGGTCTTGGGTAGTACATGACAGTCTGCTATATGGTTTTGTCTGTGACCTCAATTTCACGGTCCAATGAACATGTTAAGTTTTTGTGCTTACCTCAGTTCCTCAGTAACTATAAGTTCTAGGTCAATGATATATGGTATGGAGATTGGTCTTAAGTAGTACATGACAGTCTGTCTTATGGCTTTTGTCCTTGACCTCAATTTAACGGTCTAGTGAGCAAGTTTTTGTGATTAGGTCATTTTCTCAGTAACTATAAGTGGTAGGTCAATTATATTTGGTATATAGGTTGGTCTTGGGTAGTACATGACAGTCTGCAATATGGTTTTGTCTGTGACCTCAATTTCATGGTCCAATGAACATGTTAAGTTTTTGTGCTTACTTCAGTTCCTCAGTAACTATAAGTGGTAGGTCAATTATATTTGGTATATAGGTTGGTCTTGGGTAGTACATGACAGTCTGCGATATGGTTTTGTCTGTGACCTCAATTTCATGGTCCAATGAACATGTTAAGTTTTTGTGCTTACTTTAGTTCCTCAGTAACTATAAGTTCTAGGTCAATGATATATGGTATGGAGGTTGGTCTTTAGTAGTACATAACAGTCTGTCTTATGGCTTTTGTCCTTGACCTCAATTTAACGGTCTAGTGAGCAAGTTTTTGTGATTAGGTCATTTTCTCAGTAACTATAAGTGGTAGGTCAATTATATTTGGTAGATAGGTTGGTCTTGGGTAGTACATGACAGTCTGCTATATGGTTTTGTCTGTGACCTCAATTTTACGGTCCAATGAACATGTTAAGTTTTTGTGCTTACTTCAGTTCCTCAGTAACTATAAGTTCTAGGTCAATGATATATGGTATGGAGATTGGTCTTAAGTAGTACATGACAGTCTGTCTGATGGCTTTTGTCCTTGACCTCAATTTAACGGTCTAGTGAGCAAGTTTTTGTGATTAGGTCATTTTCTCAGTAACTATAAGTGGTAGGTCAATTATATTTGGTATATAGGTTGGTCTTGGGTAGTACATGACAGTCTGCTATATGGTTTTGTCTGTGACCTCAATTTCACGGTCCAATGAACATGTTAAGTTTTTGTGCTTACTTTAGTTCCTTTGTAACTATAAGTTCTAGGTCAATGATATATGGTATGGAGGTTGGTCTTAAGTAGTACATGACAGTCTGTCTTATGGCTTTTGTCCTTGACCTCAATTTAACGGTCTAGTGAGCAAGTTTTTGTGATTAGGTCATTTTTAGCTCACCTGGCTATGCCAGGATGAGCTTTTGCCATCACTTGGCGTCCGTCGTCCGTCCGTCCGGCGTAAACTTTTCATTCAAAGATCTTCTCCTCTGAGACCACTGGGCCAATTGGAACCAAACTTGGTCACAATAGTCCTTGGGTGGTCCCCTTTAAAAATTGTATCCGGCATGCCCGTACCTAATCCAAGATGGCCGCCAGCGGGGAACATAGTTTTAACATTGGACCCTATGGTAAAGACATTCAAAGATCTTCTCAAAAACTACCTGTCCAATTATAACCAAACTTCGTCACAATGGTCCTTAGATGGTCCCATCCAAAAAAGGTATCCGGTAGGTCTGTACCTAATCCAAAATGGCCGCCAGCGGGGAACATAGTTTTAACATTGGACCCTATGGGAAAGACATTCAAAGATCTTCTTCTCAGAAACTACCAGTCCAATTATAACCAAACTTAGTCACAATGGTCCTTAGATGGTCCC
>MJUU01011788.1:23846-46453 GCA_002080025.1 Modiolus philippinarum
TAGGTCAATGATATATGGTATGGAGGTTGGTCTTAAGTAGTACATGACAGTCTGTCTTATGGCTTTTGTCCTTGACCTCAATTTAACGGTCTAGTGTGCAAGTTTTTGTGATTAGGTCATTTTCTCAGTAACTATAAGTGGTAGGTCAATTATATTTGGTATATAGGTTGGTCTTGGGTAGTACATGACAGTCTGCTATATCGTTTTGTCTTTGACCTCAATTTCACGGTCCAATGAACATGTTAAGTTTTTGTGCTTACTTTTGTTCCTCAGTATAAGTTCTAGGTCTCAGTAACTATAAGTGGTAGGTCAATGATATTTGGTATATAGGTTGGTCTTGGGTAGACATGAGAGTTTGCTATATGGCTTTTGTCTGTGACCTCAATTTCACGGTCCAGTGATCATGTTAAGTTTCCCAGTATCAATTAATGTAAGGTCAATAATATTTGGTACTAGTATTTGGGTTTGTCTTAAATGGAACATGACAGCCTGTTGTTTGGCTGTTTGGTTTTTCAGTATCTATCAGTGGTCACTGATATTTTCGTTTTGGGTGATTCATGACAGTCTGCTCTATTGCTTCTGTCACTTACCCTAATTTTTACAGTCCAGCGAATATGTTTTGTTGCTCTGATTTAGTCAGTTTGAGAATTCACATCAATTTTGCGACCATGAAGGGACGGGCGAGACATCAATTTGGGTCCACGCTTGTTTTTCGGATTTCTAACTTACATTTTATTGTGTCGCCTGCAAACGTAGTGTGTGGCGACATATAGGGATCACTTAGTCGTCTTGCGGCGATGGCGGCGGCGTCGTCATTGTCTGTCCCACTGTTACACTTTTCTCAGCAACTGCAATTTACAACCACTTGAACTTTTGTATGTGACTTTAGTATTGGGTTCCATATTGCGCTTATCAAATTCAGGTCTGTCGGATATCTACTTCCTGTTTACCGACTTGGAAAATTTTTCAACAAGTACAGTCAATGATAAAATTTTTTGTAACACTTTTCTCAGCAACTACAAATCGCAGCCACTTGAAATTTTGTATGTGACTTTAGTATGGGGTCCAATATTGCACCTTTCTCAGTTTATTCAATTGGTTAATCTTGAACTCCTTAAAAACTGTAAGTCATATTCCAACCAAACTTGCAGGATATGTTGTTCACCTGATTTAATTGTGCACCTGATACTTAAAATTTCAATTTTACAGATTTTAGAGGTTCACTGATCAAAAATAGCTCAAATGTTAATTTGGTTTGTTAATCTGCAAGACCTTTAAAATGATAATTCATATTCTAAACAGATTTACATGATATGTATTTTCTCCTGATCCAGACATACACCTATAACTTAGAATTTTGTTTTTACAGATTGTAGAGGTAGCGTTTTGAATTTACAGATTGTAGAGGTTAACTGAGCCAAAAATGGCTCTTTTAAAGCGCAGGCGACACAAGTGTTCCATGGAACACCCATCAATTTTTATACGACCACAAAAAAATTTTTGACGTCGTATATTGATATGATACTGGCGGCATCTGTAGACTCTTCGTTTCCGTGCGATAACTTCAGTTCTAGTTGATCAATCCTTTTGAAATTTAAAATAATGCTCCTTGTCACAAATGGGATAAATGGGTCCCAAAAGGGGAAAATCTCAAAAATCTATTTTTTCATTTTTTTTCCGATTTTAATGCAGTTTTTTAGCTCACCTGGCCTAAAAGGCCAAGTGAGCTTTTGCCATCACTTTGCGTCCGTCGTCCGTCCGTCAACATTTTCAAAAATCTTCTCCTCTGAAACTGCTGGGCTTTTTATAACCAAACTTGGCCTGAATCATCACCAGGGTATGCAGTTTCAAAACTGTGTTCGATTAGTCCGAGGATCAAAAAACATGGCTGCTGTTACTAAAAATAGAACATAGGGGTAAATTGCTGTATTTTGCAAATAACTCAAAAACCGTTACAGATATCAAAAATCTGACATGGTGTAAAAATGATCAGCATGGCAAGATCTACCCGCCCTGCAATTTTGAAGAAAATCTGAAATCTCGTCTTGGAGTTATTGCCCTTTTTCCGTAAAATTTTCAAAATTTTGATTTATTTTATTTTTTATTTGAAAAACTATAACAGATAGAGATCAACTTTAAATTGCAAAAATGTTCAGCATATCAAGATCTACCCATCCTGAAATTTTGAAGAAAATCCAAAACCCCTTGTAGAAGTTATTGCCCTTTTTTCACTGAATTTTAAAAAATTTTGTGTTTTTTTGTCTTTTATTTCCAAAACTATAGAAGATGAAGGTTAAGTGTAGAATGATGAAATGTTTGCCATACTGTGGCGAATTCAAAACTGGTGTTGAAAATAGTTTGTTGACCTCCATTTTCAAAATGGCCGCCAAAAAAGGGCAGGAAAATTCAACATTGTCTGATTTTAATGAAGTTTGATTTCCAAATAGATATTGATGTTGCGACTTCAAAACTGGTGTTGAAAATTGTTTGTTGACCACCATTTTCAAAATGGACGCCAAAAAAGCGGGAAAATTCAACATTGTCTGATTTCAATGCAATTTGGTTTTCAAATAGGTATTGATGTGGCAACTTCAAAACTGATGTTAAAAATTGTTTGTCACGTCTTCACGGATTTGACATAATCGGATTTGACTCAACCCTGGATTGACTCACTGATAGTGTGACGGGTGCCGCTAGCGGAGCAGGACATGCTTACCCTTCCGGAGCACCTGATGTCACTCCTGGTTTTCATGGGAGTTCACACTATGAGTGCCTTAGTTCTTAATGTTATCTTTTTATTTCCGTGCATTGTAGCTGTCTCACGTCCTTGTTTTGTCTTTGTTTTTATCTGTTACCGTTTTTGCCATGTCTTTGGACTTCGATTTTTGTAGTCATCGCTTCCCTTGTTCCTTCGGTATTCTACTGCCGTTGTTTTGTTGACTGCCATTTTCAAAATGACCGCCAAAAACGGCGGGAAAATTCAACATTGTCTGATTTCAATGAAATTTGGTTTCCAAATACATATTGATGTTGTGACTTCAAAACTGGTGTTGAAAATTGTTCATTGACCGCCATTTTCAAAATGGCCACCTAAAAAGGCAGGAAAATTCAACATTGTGTGATTTCAATGAAATAAGGTTTCCAAATAGGTATTGATGTGTCAACTTCAAAACTAATGTTAAAAATTGTTCATTGCCTGCCATTTTCAAAATGGTCACCAAATAAGGCGGGAAATTCAACATTGTCCAACTTCAATAAAACCGTTGGTTTCCAAATAGATATTGATGTTGAGAATTTATGGTGTTAAAAATTGTTGTTGACTGCCATTTACAAAATGATGTCTCGACTTCAAAACTGGTGTCAAAAGTGGTCATTAGCAAGACTGTTTTTTGCCAAAAAAGCCCAACAAAGACATATAGTAAAACATGATCAGACTGTAAATACACTTCAAGATATTGGTTGTGTTTGAACTACCTAAGTTGGAGAGACTGAAGTTCAGCTGTGTAACTTACAATGTTAGCATGATTGTGCCAAATGAAAACCAGGTGAGCGATACAGGCTCCTGGGAGCCTCTGGTTTTTTATTAGATTCCTTATGAAAAATTAATATAGCGCTCAACTATTATATTTTTTGTAACTTGTTTCCTTTCCCAGCTATGAGGGCTGAACGGGGCCAAAATTGCAAATTTGCGGATTACCTGAAATTTTTATTTTCCATCGAATTTCGATGGGATTTTTTCTTCTTTGAATTCCTCTTGATATAAGCTTTCAGTAGTATGTCAACGAATTTTGCGTAGCTCTTACAGTTTCCGAGGTACAAGGAGTCAAAGGGGCCAAAATTGCAAATTTTCTAAATATGTGAAATCTTTATTTTTTTATCAGATTTCGATGGGATTTTTATGCCCCGCCTTTCGAATGTTACCCTTGTCCGTCCTTCTGTCCGTACGTCCGGTTAAGTTTTGCGTTAAGGTACATTTCTTGGAAACTGTAAGGTATAGAAGTTTTATGTGTAAGTCCATTTCTCAACAACTACACATTATAAGACAATGATGTTTCATCAAATTAATTGCCTTGATGAGTACTACCCAAGTCATTCACAATTGAGTGGCTTTGACCTACATTTTATGCTTCAGTGACTTTGGTTAACTTTTGCATTTAAGGCTGTTTCTCAATGACTATGTATTGTAGCATCATGATATTTCACTTTTACATTCATCTAAAGGAGAACTACCTGTTTCACCAAGCATTGGGTATCCATGACCTACATTTTATGCTTGAATAACTTTGTTAAATTTTTGTTTTTAGGTCCACTTCTAAGCAACTACACACAATATTCCATCACAATTCACTGACAGGATTTATTTTATGCCCAATTTACTTAAGTTATCTTTTGCGATAAATTTATTGGTGGGGCATCCGTGTCTTACAGACACAATCTCTAGTTTTCTTTGAATTCCTCTTAATATAAGCTCTCAGTAGCATGCAACGGATTTTGCATAGCTCTTTCCGTTTCCGAGCTACAAGGGGTCAAAGGGGCCAAAATTGCAAATTTTCGAAATATTTGAAATCTTTATTTTTCATCGGATTTCAATAGGATTTTTTTTTTATTCCTCTTGATGTAAGCTGTCAGTAGTATGTGTATCTCTTACCGTTTTTGAGCTACAAGGGGTCAAAGGGGCCAAAGTTGAAAATTTTCGAAATATTTGAAATCCTTATTATTCATCGGATTTCGATCAGATTTTTTTCTTATGATTCTTCTTGATATAAGCTTTCAGTTATAAGTCAACAAATTTGGCATAGCTTTTCTCCTTTCCGAGCTAAAGGGGCCAAAGGGGCCAAAATTGCAACTGATTCAAGCTCTTTATTGTGTCCATTTGATTAATGTATCAAGCTCTTTACTGTGTCCTCATTCATTTTGAATTACACTTGTTCAAATTTCAGTATTCGACATGCTGCGGTCGTATCATGCTGCACTCGGCGTAGCCCTTTATTGCTAAATACTGTATAGGGCTTTATATTCGCGGTACGAAATTTTCGCGATTTTCAGTGTTGGCTTTGTTCGCAGGGTTTTATATTCGCGGATTTTTAGTTAAAATCATTAAGTTTGTTATTTATATTCAGGTTTACAGTTATATATTCGCGGATATAAATTTTTGCGGTAATCGTTTTAAACGCAAATAGCGCAAAAAATTAATACCCCGCGAAATATAACAACCATACAGTAGAGTCATTTAATCTTATAGAATTGTGTCAAAATTGGACAGAAGTTAGATAATGGTCAGAAAATTACCTCCAGCTAAAAATATTGGATTTTTTTCCCGTATTTGAACTTTTTGCGCAAAAAAATGAAATGGTAACCCACAAATTAAAATTTTTCAGACGTTGAATGAAGTTATTAAATCTTATTGGAATTTCATAAAAACTGGTCAGAAGCTAGAAAATGGTCCTAAAATTACCTCCCGATGAAATTTTGAATTTTTTTTTTTTTTTTCAATTTTCCGTTTTTTTTTCCGTACTTGAACTTAGTTTTTTTGCACGAAAAATGAAATGTTAACTCACAGATTAAAGTTTTTATAGGACCACAAAAATTTTTGCGGTCGTAAAATGGTATGGTGCCGTTGTCGTTGTCGGCAGCGGCGTCATCGTCCTCGTTGTCATCTGTTGACACTTTTGTTTTTGGTCAACAACTTAAGTTCCAGTAGATCAATTCTTATGAAATTTTAACACAATGGTCCTTGGCCCAAACGGAAGGCTTTGATTTGTTTTGATCATTGTAACCCCACCCGTTTTTAAAATAGGGGCCTAAAAGGGTTAAATTTGGTGTTTTCACATGTGTGGCTATAGAATCTTTATTTTGTAATGGATTTTGATAAGGTTTCTTTCAGTGTACTCCTTAGAAAATTTCCAATCTGAGGAATGCCAACGGATTTCACATCGCATGTACCGTTCACGAGATAAAGGGGGCCCAAAATGGGCAAATTTCAAAAATTATATTTTTTTTAGCTCACTTTGCGTCAGTCGTCCGTCCGTCCGTCCGTAGTCCGTCCGTAGTCCATCTGTCCGTCCGTTGTCCATCCGGCATAAACTTTTCATTCAAAGATCTTCTCCTCTGAAACTACTGGGCCAAATTGGAACAAAACTTGGCCACAATAGTCCTTGGGTGGTCCCCTACAAAAAAGGTGTTTTTCAGGTCCGCGCGATATCCAAGATGGCCGCCAGCCGGAAACATAGTTTTTACATTGAACCCTGTGGGAAAACACACTCAAAGATCTTCTTCTCTGAAACTACTGAGCCAATTGGCACCAAACTTGGCAACAATAGTCCTTCGGTGGTCCCTTACAAAAAAGGTGTTTTTCAGGTCAGCATGATATCCAAGATGGCCGCCAGCGGGAAACATAGTTTTAGCATTGGACCCTATGGGAAAACACATTCAAAGATTTTCTTCTCTGAAACTACTGAGCCAATTGGCACCAAACATGGCAACAATAGTCCTTTGGTGGTCCCTTACAAAAAGGTGTTTTTCAGGTCCGCGTGATATCCAAAATGGCCGCTAGCGAAAACATAGTTTTAACATTGGACCCTATGTGAAAACACATTCAAAGATCTTCTTCTCTGAAACTACTGAGCAAATTGGAACTAGACTTGGCCACAATAGTCCTTTGGTGGTCCTTTACAAAAAAGGTGTTTTTCAGGTCTGCGTGATATCCAAAATGGCCGCCATTCGGGAAACATAGTTTAAACATTGGACCCTATGGTAAAACACATTCAAAGATCTTCTTCTCTGAAATTACTGCAATTGGCACCAAACTTGTCCACAATAGTATTTTGTTGGTCCCCTACGCAAAAGGAGTTTTTCAGGTCCGCGCGATATCCAAGATGGCCGCCAGCGGGAAACATAGTTTTAACATTGGACCCTATGGGAAAACACATTCAAAGATCTTCTTCTCTGAAACTACAGAGCCAATTGTCATCAGACTTGGCCACAATAGTCCTTTGGTGGTCCCTTACAAAAAAAGTGTTGTTCAGGTCCGTGTGATATCCAAGATGGCCACCAGCGGGAAACATAGTTTTAACATTGGACCCAATGGGGAAACACGTTCAAAGATCTTTTTCTCTAAAACTATTAAGCCAATTGTAACCAAACTTGGACGCAATAATCCTTTGATGGCTCCTTACTTAAAAGGTGTTTTTTCAGGATTGTGCTATATCCGACATGGCCGCCATTCGGGAACATAGTTTTTACATTTGACCCTATGGGAAAAGAATTTCAAAGATCTTCTCCTCTTACACTACTGGGCCAATTGGAATCAAACTTGGCCTCAGTAGTCCTTGGGTGGTCCCTTGCAAAATAGGTGTTTTTCAGGTCAGTGCGATATCCAAGACGGCCGCCAGCAGGAAAAATAGTTTTAACATTGAACCCTATGGGTAAACACATTCAAAGATCTTCTTCTCTTAAACTACTGGGCCAATTGGCACCAAACTTGGCCACAATAGTCCTTGGGTGGTCCCTTGCAAAAAAAAATGTTTTATCAGTTCAACGCGATATCCAAGATGACCGTCAGCGGGAAACATAGTTTTAACATTACACCCTAAGGGAAAACACATTCAAAAATCTTATTCTCTGAAACTGCGTAGACAATTTGGTACCAAACTTGGCAAAAATAGTCCTTGAGTAGTCCCTTACCAACAAAGGTGTTTTTCACGCTAAACTGAAACTACTGACCCATTGTAACCAAACTTGGTCAAAATAGTCTTTATGTGGACCCCTAAAAAGAAAATTTTTTTTTTTTCAGGTTCCCACTCTCACTTTATCCAAGATGGCTGCCAGCAGGGAACATAGATTAACATTGGACCCCATGGGGAACACTAAAAGCAGTCTTCTCCCCATAAACTAATTGGGCATATTGGAACTATACGTATATTGGCTCTTTAACATAAAATGTCTATGTTAATCAAGGACCAGGTGAGCGATACAGGCTCTTGAGAGCCTCTTGTTTTATTTTTAGTCCGATTTTGGTGCAGTTTTTTGCAATGGATTTTAAAAATTAATAAGCACTGCACCTTCAGATGTTTTGATAACTTGATTCCTTTCCGAGCTATGAGGGGCCAAATGGGGCCAATATTGCAAACATGGCTGATCACCTGAAATTTTTTATTTTTCATCGGATTTCAATGGGATTTTGTCTTGGGATTCCCCTAGTTCTAAGCTTTCAGTTGTATGCAATGGATTTGAGGTACCTCTTACTGGTTCTGAGCTATAAGGGGTCAAAGGGGTCCCAAATTGCAACTTTTGAAAATATGTAAAATCTTTTATTTTTTTTTTCACTACTTTGTGTCCAGGTAATTAATGTGACAATGTCCTTATTGTGTCCAGCAAATTACGGTGTCCACATTCATTTTAATTTACACTTGTTCAAATTTCAGTGGTCGACATGCTGCGCTCGGCGTAGCCCTTTATTGTGTCGCCTGCGTTCACGTAGTGGCGACATATAGGGATCACTATCCGTCGTCTTGCGTCGGCGACGTCGGCGTCACAAAAATTTGTGTCTCATTTTTCTCAGCAACCATGTATCAGAGCTTTTTGCAATTTGGCATGAAGTGTCAGTATGAAGACCTATACCATGTAACAGAGTTTTGGATGTCTCGCTTGCCCACTTCCTGTTTGACGGCACTTAGGGACCGACCATTTAACTTGAAGGGGGGGGCTATGGTTTTTTTCAAAAAAAATATTTTGGATCTGATTTTATGTGAAAAAAATATTTTGTCTGCCAAAATGATGAAAAAAAATTTTCTGAATGAGGCTTTCTGCCAAAAAAAATAATGTTAATTTTGAAAAAAAATATTTTGTTGATACGCGTGCAAAAAATATAAAATTATTTCGCGCGAAGCGCGAAAAAAATTTTCTGTCCAGAAAAAAAAACCATAACCCCCCCTTCAGGTTAAATGGTCGGTCTCTTAGAATATTTTGTTATTACGCAGGCGAAACTTACTACTAAGTTTGGAAGTTGCATAAAGTTATTTGAATCTTTTTTGGAATTTAAAGTGGTCAGATGTTAGATTATGGTCAGAAAATTGTCTCCACTTGAAAAAATTGAAAATTTTTGGGGGGTTTTTGGTTTGTACATATTTTTTGCGTGTTTGGTTTCTTGCTAAAAAATTCAACGTTAATCCACAGATAAAAGTTCTTTAGAAAGTGAATTAAGTGTTTGTGGCTTAAAATTGAACATTTCTGCATGCTGAGTGCAGATATGTAACAAGTAACTAAATACTGAGGTTACTGTGAATTTACTTTCTACATATGCGCATTTCGACAACTTATGTCTCTTCAGTGCAGATAAAATCTAAACGTTTGGAAGACCATATACTCAAAGATATTTAAAAACTGATAGAGAACAAATAACCAATATGATCTAAATGTAAAGCCAAAATTAGCCAAGGACAGAGCTATGCATGAGGGAGATACCTTAGTTTTCAACAAAATTTACAAAACTTTAGATATTGTAAGGTTCCGAAAATAATCGGCTTTCGGGTCAGCACCGAAGCACTGACTACTGGGCTGTTGGAATTTTCATTCTGGTTCCAACTTTGGTAAATTTCCTGAAAATATCGAAGACCAATAATTTTTGAAATTTTTGCAATAATTAAGAAAATAAAGGCATTCTTTGATACCAATTGCAAGCGTAATTTTGAACAAAACAGGGTTCCAACATTGGTAAATTTCTTGAATCTGTCCAAGACATGTAATTTTTTTTTAAATTCTTCTTAGCAAACATGGTTTAGAGTAAATTTGAAATAAACAAACATTTTAATGAATAAAATTGCAAAAAATTTTGAGTCCAATTTTTGGTAAATTTCCTGGAACTCTCTTAGCTATAGACCAATTAATTTTTGGAATTCTACCTAGCAACCATACTTTTTTGAACTTACATTGATGTAAAGAGTAATTTTCAATATAAATGGAATTGCAAAAATATTTGATTCCAATTTTGGTAAATTTCCTGAAACTCATCAAGATCTGTTATTTTTTGGAATTCTACCTAGCAACCATACCATTTTAAATACATTTTGGTGAAAACGGTCATTTTCAATACCTGAATCGCAAAAATACTTGATTCCAATTTTGGTAAATTTCCTGAAACTCTGAAAGGCCAGTTATTTTTTGGAATACAGAAAATATATAAACGTTAGTATTGTCCTAATTATAATGACACCTAACTGAGCAGGCGAGACGCATTCCTCCGAGGAACCTTTAAGAATTTTTATACGACCGCAAAAATTTTGCTGTCGTATTATGGTATGGCGCTGGCGTCGGCGTCTGTGGACAGCATAACTTTGATTCTAGTGAACGGATTGTTATCAAATTTTAGTATGATGTTTGTTGGCACAAGCTTAAGCCCGGGTTTTAATTTCGCATTCCCTGCCCAATCCGTTTTTGAAAGAGAGACAAAAAGGGGTTAAATTAGGTATTTTCGTGTCTGTGGACAGCATAACTTTGGTTCTAATAGACGGATTGTTTTCAAATTCTAGTATGATGTTTCTTGGAACATTCTTGAGAAACGTTTTTTCCTTTAGTTTTTGGCCCCACCCATTTCAGAATTAGGGGCCAAAAATGGGTTAAATTGGGTGTTTTCACACATTTGACTGTAAAATCTTTATTATTTATCGGATTTTGATTGGGTTTCTTTCAGTGTACTCCTTATGAAATTTCCAATCTGGAGCATGCAACGGATATCACGTGGCATGTACCGTTCACGAGATAAATGGGGCCCAAAAGGGGCGAATTTCAAAAATTTCATTTTTTTAGTCTGATTTTGATGGAGTTTTTTGCAATGGATCCCTTATGAAAAATAAACTAGTGCTGCACCACAAGATGTTTGATAATTTGTTTCCTTTCCAAGCAATGAGGGGCCCAACTGGACCGATATTGCAAACATACGGATTACCTAAAATTTTTATTTTTCATCGGATTTCAATGGGATTTTTTTCTTTAGATTCCTCTCATTGTAAGCTTTCAGTTATAAGTCAACAGATTTGGTGTAGCTCTTTCCGTTTCTGAGCTATAAGGGGTCAAAGGGACCTGAATTGCAATTTTTGGAAATATGTGAAATCTTTTATTTAAGATCAGATTTTAATGGGATTTTTTTCGTTGGATTCCTCTCAATGCAAGCTTTCAGTAGTCTGTCAACAGATTTGATGTATCTATTACCGCTTCCGGGCCATAAGGGGTCAAAGGGGCCAAAATTGCAATTATTACAAATATGTGAAATCTTTATTTTTCATCAGATTTTGATGGGATTTTATTCCTTGCGTTCCTCTCTTTGTAAGCTATAGGTAGTATTCAATGGATTTGGCGTAGCTCATATCATTTCCGAGCTGTAAGGGGTCAGAGGGGCCAAAATTGCAATTATAAGAAATATGCGAAATCCTTATTTTTCATCAGATTTTGATGGGATTTTTTCTTTGGATTATTCTCATTGATAAGCTTTATTTTTACTATTTTGGGTCCAGCTTATTACTGTATCAAGCTTTTTTTTTGTGTCCATCTAATTACTGTGTCAAGCTTTTTACTGTGTCCAAATTTGCTTTAAATTACACTTTTTTAAATTTCAGTGGTCGACATGGTGCGGTCGTTTCATGCTGCGCTCTGCGTAGCCCTTTATTACAAATTTAAAACAAATTTACGCAAGGAGAAATTTCCAGGAATTTGTGCCATTCTAGAAATAAGCAGAAATAAGCTTCCATTTTACATTATTTGTATACTCTAAAGAGAGAGTTAGTTTTCTTCAGATAGTACACCATGAAAGGGATTATATGAAGAATCATTTAGGGAACATGGAAGTTACAAACAAAAGTTCCGTAGATTAATACGGTAGAAGAAAAAAAAAACATTATTTTACATTGCCATATTTGAGCATGTTTTAATCATGACCCATCAAGGAAACAAAATTCACGGCCAGTTCTTTTCTTGTTGTTAAGTCAGATTGTCAACTTTGGTTTGCTTAACTTGTAAATTTTCCTTCACTATTCTATTTTCTATTGGGGCGTGTGTGCCGAGTGGTTAAGGTAGTTCTACTACCTAAACAACCACAATAGTCTATCACCACTACGGTGTGAGTTGACCCACTTTGTATATTTCAATACAGGGTGCACTCGACTTACAATCGTAAGTGATAAGGTATGTCAGTTACCTGCCCAAGGTCGGTGGTTCTCTCTTGGAACTCTGGTTTCCTCTGCCACTCAAACTGACCGTCATGGGATAGCTGAAATACTGCTGAAAGTTACGTTAAACCCCACATCAATCAATCAACCAATATGTCTTTGAATTATGGTTTAATGTCAAGCGTATATTGTTTATACTACGTAATACGTGAATAGGACGTGTAAACTGTAATGGGTACTGGTATATTGCTTTTCATAGCGAGGACATGTACTAAAAGTATGCCAGTATTTTAATTTGAGTATTTGTGCATATGTAAAATGCTGCTGTTGAGTACCGTATTTGTGCCTATGCAAGTAGCTTTAATTGAGTACCGTATTTATGTATATGCTAATAGCTTCTATAATGTACAAAATTTGTGAACTTGAAGTAGCTGCCACTGATTACATATTTAATGAGTGCCATATTTGTGCATGTCATCTATGTTCAGTATTTGTGCATGTGTAAGTAGTTACAATTTTGGAACGCATTTGTGCATATGTAATTAGCTGTCACTGAGTACCGTATTTGTAAATATTGAAGTAGCTTTCACTGAGTATCGTATTTGTGCATATGTAAGTACATATCACTGAAAACTGTTGTAGTAGTCGTCATGGAGTACCATATCGGTGCATATGCAGCAACTGTCATTGAGTACCGTATTTTTTCACATGTAATAGCTGTCGCCATGAACCTTATTTGTGCATATATCTGCGATCGAAAACCGTATTTGTTAATATTTGAATAGTTACTATTGAGTACCGCATTTGAGCAATTTTCTAATACACTGACTTCCTTTATAGAACCTGGTTGCTACCAAACGGCTATTAAAACAAGGATATATTATTTATAATTTGTGGTCATCTTTCCAGAAGTTGTACTTTCGACTTTACATATTTTGTTGACCGTTACGGGATATCTGTTTCCAAGGTGATACAACATATTCACTGATTTTGACTTAACAACCGGATTTGACACAATGGATGTCTTACAAGAAACAATAGATGCTTACTCTTCCGGAGCACCTGATCTCATCCATGGCTTACATTTGGTCCATGTTGTGCATCTATGTGTGTGTCTGCATTTTTTCTTTTCTGTGTCAAGCTGCAATCACCGAGTGTCGTATTTTTGCATATTGTAGTAGCTGTCATTGATTACCGATTTTTTTATATGTAAATATCAGTTATATAGTACTGCATTTGTGTTCTTTTGTAAGTAGCCCCTATTATAAAATGCAAAGAGCTGCCATTTGTATCGTATTTCTGCATAAGCAAATAACTGCCAAGGAATACCACATTTGTGTATATGTAATGGCTGTTAATAGGTACCGTATTTTTGCACGTGAAAGCAGCTTCCATTGAGTGCCCTATCTGTGCATGTGAAAGTAGTTGCCATTTAGTACTGTATCTCCGAATGCCGAATGTGAAAACAGCTGTATCTTTGTTGTTGTTGAAACTGAACACTGCAATTGCACAGATGTGAAAAGCTGCCATTACGTAAACAATATGTGTGCATATGTATGTGGTTATGTACGAAGCTGATTTTTAAAACCATATTTTTGCATATTTATGTAAATGCCATTGTGTAGCGTATTTTTGAAGGCTCAGGGGATATAAAACACAGACAGGGAATATGAACCCGTATCCCTGTGAAAATTCCCGAATAACATATAATATCCTTCCACACGTAGTGGCTAGGTATTTGAGAGGTTAAGTAAATCGACTTGTACGTGTAGGTTAGACGTTCCAGTACACGTTGAATTTAAGGATGTTATTTGCGCGTTAGGCATTAAGCACGTGTTTGTACGTTTAAAACAGAGTTATTGTATTGTAGCTGATTGGTTTATTACAACTTTTGAGATAGGTACTTTCAATCTAAGGACGGATTGTCAATATTTTTAATTTTTTAGAAACCATAACTGATTGATACAAAATGAACCCCAAGTGCAGCGAGCCTTTGGAGCTATCCTTTTACAGCTGCAAAATAGCCGTAAGACCTCGTGTAAATGGTTTTGTGAGACAGAGACAAAAACATGCTAACTCCGACCTGCCGTTGGGTGTGGGGTTTCCTCACCGTTCATTGAAGATCTTATGGTGGCTTTGAGTTGTTATTGCTCCCCTTAGGGTCGTTGTCTCTTTGACGCATTCCCCGTTTCCCTTCTTTTTCTTACTACGTTTTCTCTGTATTGTACACAATACGGATGAAAACATTATTGTTAGAGGCTTTGTTTGCTAGAACGACATCAATATATTTTTCATGCAAGACTGTTAATTTTTTTATAACTTCATATCACTTACGTGTCGACTGTGCACCCAGAAGGGGTTTGGGAGTTGATACAAACGGGGTATTTCGTTCATAAAAATATGCTTTCATTTTTTTGGCAGTCATGTTGTAGTATGGTCATTTTTTTTTACTCAATTTTCTGCTGCCTTTCTGCTGAACACAACATTTTATCAAAAATCGCAACAGAATATGCAAGGAAAACTTGAAACGAATTAAAATAAAAGAAGGATTTAAAATGAAATCAAAACTACAATCAAAACTCTGTCGCACACTCATTGGCAGATCCAGAAGAGGGGTTTCACTGGTTTAAACTCACAGTTTTCTGGATAGTTAAAAAGTATGGGAAACAAAATAGCAAAATTATACGATATGCCAACTAGGCTAAAATACACAAAACAAACTGACAACTTTCCAAGGATAACCCATGAAAGCATACATGTAGTCAAAATATTGCATAATGGATTCGAAGAGTTCTTAACATCAATGTTAAAATTGAACAAGATTATTTGTTCAAAGTCTGGTCTAATGTTATAATACACCCAAAAACGTTGTTAACTTAGGTGGTCTATAGTAACAACCGATCACAATTGGCTCTGGTTTTGGTAAAAGTAGTTCTGTGAGTGTCCATTCCATTTCTTTTACTTTTAAATCTTCTGAAATTGAAAAAGCTAAATCGTCCCTTATATAAATGCAAACTCCATAACCCTTTCTCGTTCTAGCAGACAGTTTATCTGATTCCGATTCGGGTAGCCATGTTTTAGTGATTGATAAAAAATGCCGCCTTTGTTTTATTTGCAATTTATTGTAATTCGGATATTTTTGGTAATAAAAATGTTGCATTCAAATGCTTGAGTTCTAAAAATTTAAAGGCTATCTTCTATTCAAAGTGATTGGAAATTGACATAATTCGATGTATAAATTTCGGCTGTAGATTCGAAGCATTGATTGAGAGACTCGCAATGATTAAAGGAAAGTGCGACAAGAGTTCACAAATCGCAATGCTAATTTGATGAAGAATTTTTTGAATTTCTTACTGTATATATCTGTACAAATGACACTGATGATATGAAAAAGATATTGTTTTAATGTAACATCTGATGTTCGATACGACATCTGGATTTATAAAGCAACATTCTTGATTTTTTTTCTAATGACTAGAACTTTTCTTTTTTTAGCTCACCTGGCTATAGCCAGGGTGAGCTTTTGCCATCACTTTTCGTCCGTCGTCCGTCCGTCCCTCTGGCGTAAACTTTTCATTCAAAGATCTTCCTCTCTGAAACTACTGGGCCAATTGAAACCAAACTTGGCCACAATAGTCCTTAGATGGTCCCCTGCAAAAAAGTTGTTTTTCAGATGCGCGTTATATCCAAGATGGCCGCCAGCGGGGATCATAGTTTTAACATTGGACCCTATGGGAAAATACATTCAAAGATCTTCTCTGAAACCTTTCAGCCAATTGGAATCAAACTTGGCCACAATAGTCTTTAGGTTGCCGCCATGCAAAAGAGTTGTTTTTCAAGTCTTTGCTTTATTCAAGATGGCTGCCAGCGGGGAACAAATTTAACATTTGCCCCATGCGGAAAACATTAAAAGATCTTCTGCCAATAATGAAAACATACTTGGTCACAACGGGCCATAGTTGTTCCCGTTTGAAAAACTTGCCTGGCTTGTCTGCATCACATTCAAGATGGCCTCTGTGGGGAACATAGTTTGACCTTAAGACCTATCGGAAGCCTATCGTAAAGCATTTAAAGATGTTTTCCTCTGAAAATATTTAGTCAATTGGAAACAAAATTAGACTCAATGGTTCCCTTCAAGGAAGGTGACAGCAGAACTGCACCCAAATCCAAAATAGCTGCCAGTCTGGAATATAGTTAAGCTTAAGATAATATAACATCAATGTCTATTAACAAAACATTGGGATTATTTTAACTGCATATGCCAGCCGTGGCCCAAGTGAGCGATACAGGCTCTTGAGAGCCTCTTGTTTTTACTTGTATTACAAGTAATAAAACATGTTTAACATGTTAAGTATGTACTCATTAATATCAAATCTTAAGATAGTAGTACTAAATATGAAAAAGAAAGGAAATGGGGTAAATGTCAAGGAGACAACATCCCATATCCAGGTTAAAACGACTCAAAACAAAACATCTAGGGGTCACCGTACGGTCTTCAACACGGTGAGTGAGGAACCTCACACCATATAGCAAGCCCTAAATGGCCCCAAAAGGGTAAAAAACTAGATAAATCAATGGAAACAAACCACATCCAATAACCCATATATCAAGAAACTAAAATTTTATAACAAGACACGGACAAGCCAATCACCAACATATTCCTGACTTGGGACAGGCGCAAAAATTGCGGTTAGGTTAAACTCGTTTTCTTGGATCCAAACCCTCCCCCTATGTGTGGTGAATGGCTAAAAAATGTTTCTCTCTTAAAATGTATTCCTGAGTCTAAGGTAAAAATAAAGAAATCTTGAAATCCCATCCTTACAATAAATTACATACCCACGGCTTTTTATCTACCTATTAAACATAATGATTTCCATATTAAGTTTTCTTTTTTTTTCGAACACACACATTAAATGCCTGAAAAGTACCGGTATATTTTTGTTAAGTTATGTACACTGATTTTTTTTTATATGATTTAATGACATAGGTTTATTTATTCAAGTTTTAGCATATATTGCAAATCTTTCTCTTGGAATGACCTTCTTAGTAGTTTTGAAAAGATAAATACTTCATGAACATCTCACACAAATTTATCTGATGTAATTGGGGGAAAAACTTGTTATTGCTTTGCATGTTTGAAAACACGTGTATTTGTTCAGCCTTAAAAACGTTTGCAGTTGTGCCTGCATGCCCAGTCGCATCAACATAGCTTTATAATAATTGAGAATCACAATGTCAGCATATTTTTATTTGAGAGATTCTTCATATTAAAAGATTTATGTATATTACTGAAAATAAAAATGTATACATATTTTCTTACCTTCATTCAGTACCCTACAATTTCCACAGTACTGTTAAGTAGACAATGACTTACCTATTGTTTATGATATTGTTCCCAGTTTATTACATCGAGGTGGTTAAATTGTTATATTTCAAAGTTCGAGGCTCATCGAATTATACAAATTACTTTGATTATCAGAAAAGACTAGGACTTATTAAAATAATCTTCCATAATCTTGCGCTTAAATGGAACAACAGAGATCAACAGACAAATATCAAAACAACAAAATCCGTATATTTACCTCCAAAGTTATCTCAGTACTTCTTTGTGGGAGAGAAATCTGCAAATGACTAAAAACGATGAAAATATATAGGACTCCTTCTGACAGCGAAAAATTCTTAAACTATAACGATCACAGAAAGTTGCAAACGAGGAGGTGGAGAAAAAAAGATAGGTGATGCCATCAAATACATCGGCAAATAAATACCGAGGCAAAAATGAGGAAAAATAGAAAAAAAAATCCAAAACCACGTCAAATTCATATCCAACATGAAAAGAGACAGCATGACAAAGACAAAAGTAATAAACAAAAAAAGAACAATAACGCCACAAAGCTAAAGCACTAGCAGTGTGAACCCCTACAAAAACTGAGGTATCATCAGGTGCTCCGGAAGGGTGAGCATGATCTGCTTCTAAAGGAAAAGTTGGAGTGGATTGGCCCCATGTAGACTGGCAAGAGGTCATCAAAGAAAGAATGGAAAGAACTAGGCCTTTATTGATGGTCAAAGCAACCTAAGTGGCACTTGAACTAAGAAAATGGAAAGGCCTTGATAAAGGCACGATTCTTCAAGTTAGTCATTTTATTTTGATTTGCATTTCGATAATTTATTCCAAAAATATCAATTGTTGAACTTAGTCATTTTTACTAGTATGGTATCGCATTTGCCATTCCTCAACAGTTCTTGTTGCAAATTTGCAGATATGATCACATATAAAACAGGAATGTCTGTTATTTGATTTTCCTTTTTGATAATTTATACCAGAAATACCGGTTGATTATGTGCTAACAATGTATAGAATTTTCAGATCGAATCTACTAAGTTTTAACAAAGGATTTTTGTAGGACATATGTACGAGGTGTGAATGGTACTTTTACAATTTTGATTATGAATGCCTGGTAAACTGCAGTAATATTTATTTCAAATTACTTCAAAAACTATACTTACTCAGTCAGTAGCAAACTTTCAAATGTCATCCTTATCAAAAATTGTGTCAGATAGGTTTACTTATCATCCCTCCCCATGGTTATATCAGCCAGTAGTGCCTTTCAACAAAAGCCGTATCTGGTTGACTCGGATATATCAGAGGTTGACCTGGATATATCAAGGGATTCTCCCACAGTTTCAAAGGCAATAACTTTTTTCAAGGTTTCAAACGAAATCAAATTTGTAACAATGAACATCTATTTCATTTGCTCTTTCCGATTAGGTATTCAGAACAGAATCATGATCACACAAATAGATAAACTAGATGTAAGAAAAATTGTAGAAACTAGGTCGTTGATATATCCTGCAGAGCTTTGACGTTTTCACATTATGACGTCATACGGCTTCAAGCAACGATAGAATGTCGTAACAACCAAAGGTTGCGGCAAAATTCAAAATCGACATTATTCAGAGAATTTCGGTCAAATTATTCACCAAGTTACAAAACCTTTGCCAATAAAATGATAAAAAAAACTACAAAATATGTCTTTAAGCTGAAAATTGATGAAAAGGCGAGAATGGCATGTATGTTGAATTTCCCGCGCAACTTTGGGAGAATTTGAAAATTCAGTTCAATAATTATAAATCTAAAATGCAAAATAAAGGATGATAAACAAGTTATCGGGCTTTTGACAGCTGATGTATTGTAAAATATTACACCGCTCGCCAGAATATGAAGCTTGGGGCTCGTTCGCTACGCTCACTCGCCCCTTTGCTTCATATTCTGGCTCACGGGTTGATATTTTACGATATATTGCTGTCAAGAGCCCGATAACATATACATCTCACTCAAGATGGCCACCAGTGAAAAATACAATTCAACCCTAGGAAAAACATATTCAAAGATATTTCGTGTCAATTGGAATCGAATTAAGGTTCCATTTGCCTTCGTAGGTGCACTTCTAAAGATATGTCCACATTCATCTTTATTTTGCAAAAACAAAACAAAAAAAAAAACAAAGAAGACATGGATCCTGGAAATAATGCTGAAAAATAAGCCATTTTTTATTGAAGCCGAAGTGGGCAGTCGCTTGTTCAAACAAAATATCTGTAATTTTACATTACACAATAAACAAAAAATGTATATTTAAGCTCGTTTGTGAACACTGAACATAAGGTTGGCCAATGTTGAATATGCCAAAAATCTTCCTAAAATGTATCCTTATCAGTCTTTTTGAAGTATTTCCCTCTTTTATGCTATCTTTGGTTGGCTTATTTGATCAAATATGTTGAATGAATACCCAAATATCAATTGAATCGAGTAAAACAGACATTATAAAATTTTCTTAATTTTGGGGACCAAAATATGCATGCCTTATCGAACAAGCTATCCTCAAATCCTCCTCAAAATGGTGTGTTTCTAACAGGTTATGATTTCGTGCAAGATGGTGTCAGCTTTAAATATACAAATATCATTGGCCGTTTTTGGAAATTCTGCTTTGAACCAAATTTTGTCACAATGGTTCTTAAGTATTCCTGTAAAAAGTTTTATCTAATTGGCTAATTTACATTCAAAATGACACAGTTGGGAACATCGTTTAACGTTGACACAAAAAATATCTCTGAAAAAATCATTTACATATACACATAACACAGGGTGGGTATAAAAGAAGAGCCAAGGTCCAGGAACTCTGGAGCCTCTTATTTTTCTATTGTAACAATCTGATGCAAGTTATACATATATAGAATATGCAATTTACAATAATTGATATAACTTTACAATGGATATTCATGATTTAAATATAACATAGATTGAACGGTGTGTTCACGTTTCTCCCACTTTTGAATTTTTGGTATACAGTGGGAGAATAGTGAATAATGTATAAATAACGTTAATTAAATTTACCTGTAATTAGACCTACAATGAATCCAGTATTAATTAAAACTTTTCATAGTTTACATTTATTACTGTATAACAATAATAAAAGCTTACAATTACCCTATATTATTTGTGAATTGAAAAATTGAATGCTGAATGGAAAAAGGGAATAGCGAAGAAAATATTTTACGGATGATGTTAATTTTTATTTTTTTTAATGGATGTTGTATTTTTTTTCTTTAATTTATTTTGGTATACAAGTTTTTTAGTCTCCTTCAACTTTAAGTATACATCTTGCAAGCATACATATCATTCTAAAGCACTTGTATCATACAAAGTAATAATAATGTCTAAATATCTCAAACATAGCAAACAAACAAATTACTAGTTTCATACAAAGCATATGTATATATTTATCAAGCACACATGTCATACTAAGCACTAATACAAAAGTCAAATTTTGATGTGTAGTAGGGACTTTGTTTTGTCTGCGTAGCCCTGGACGCTGAGTTGGCTTTGTACCAATCTGAGCTACGAGTTGACAGTCTGTTGTAGCTGCGGAACCGTAGCTCTTATTGTCCTTGTGCTGATTTTTTTTATAGTTACGGACCATAGTCCACTAAGTAAAAATAAATAAAAAGGACCTATAGGTTTCAGTTCCGCAGCTAAGTCTGCTATTGATGTCACGGTATTTCTTGGTCTGTGAAATGATTATTATTGGTTATGACGGCAACTTTCTGATTTAAGAAATTTCGTCCTTGAATAATACGTTTATATGTACAATTGACTTGCTGTTATTCTTACAAAGGATACACAAATAACTGAAATGGGAGTCTATTGCCAATTTTATACGTTTTGATTTAAGTCGTAGATAGCAATTCGTCCCTAAATAACGAATTTACAGAGAGTTAAGAGAGTTAAATATAATTGTTACAATTTTTAACATTAAATTTCAAATTCTGATTTTCAGACACTAAATTCACAGTAACTTCGGTATTTTGTTATTTATACACATGCTTACTACTACACGTGCAAATATAGTGACCACTAAGGAGAGATATAGACTCACATCTGGGTGTGTCTCCGCGGAAAAAAAAACTATATTTTATGATAAAAATAACAAAAATAATGTTCATGATAGATAAGCATGTTACTTTGAACAACAAAATTCATAATTACCGTTTTTCTAATAGACCCTTTCACGATAGTGCGGTCCTGAATTTTGCACATGCGCTTATATACCTTTGAGTGGGTAAAATACAACGTCATAGTATAGGTGACGTGTTGATTAATTGTCCCATGACGTCATTTTTGCGGGAAATGTTTTTATTTTCCACTCAAAATCGCAGGACCGCAGTTATCGTGAAAGGGTCTATTGATAAAAGTATACTAGTGCATGCCTCGGACAGGTTCAGTGGAGTAAAATTAACGGCAAGCAGATATGAAAAACTGAAAATCATATAATTTTGAATACCCATTTACTATCTATTTGCCGATGGATCTTTTTTGAAAAGCTTCTCAGGTTTTTTTTTCTCTTTATGACGAAGAAGTTCAGAAAAAGGCTTATCACCAACAGCATATAAACATTTTAATCAAATATTATAATTTATGGTTATTAATTTAGAAGAATAGATTAAAAAGAACATAATTATATTACTATTTCAAAACTTTAATAATAATTCAGGAATTTATTAGAAAAAAAAAATGCTGTAATTTTATAAGAATAATTTTAATTTTGACTTCATCCAGGTCTCACTATACTCTGCTAATATAAACCATTTTAATTGCTATAAAACACCAAGCTCAGCTATTGTTTGACACAAGTGGGAGAAACGTGAATCAGAAAATTAGAAAGTGGGAGAAACGTGAACAAACCGATTGAACTCCTTAATGAAACCAAGGTGTTGTCTACAATGCAAAAAAGACAGAAAAACGTAATTTGTTTTACTATGAACGATGTTAATGTGAACTCAATTGCTGTACTTTTTTTTCTTTTTCTTACGTTAATGTTTCTAATATGGTTCCCAGTTTATTACAACGAGCTAGTTAAATTAAATTAAAATGTTATATTTCAAAGTTCGAGG
>MJUU01011788.1:49241-61842 GCA_002080025.1 Modiolus philippinarum
GGGGGGTCCCAATATCCCATATCCCAGTAAGTCTGGACGAAAATATCCCTTTGAAAATTAAAGATATCCCATTAATTATTGAAATATCCCGTTTTCCATAGTTAAAATATCCCATATCCCAGTACTTTTTGTCTCAAATATCCCATTAACAAAAGTGGCAAATATCCCGTATCCCAATATACCCTAAACAAGCCTCATTGTTTTCTGTGTTCTCGTTTTTGGCCATGTCTTTGGACTTAGATGTTTGTAAATTCGACTCATTTGTTCATTCGATATTCTACTGCCGTTGTTTCACACAATATTTTTGTAATTTTACACTTTTAGAAATTTTACACAATACACATTTAAGCTTATTTGTGAACACTGAACACATGGCTGGCCAATGTTGAATATGCCAAAAATGTCCCTTAAATTTACCCTTATCAGTCTTTTTGAAGTATTTCCCTCTTTTATATTATCTTTGGTTGGCTTATTTAATCAAATATGTTTAACAAATACCCAAATATCAATTGAATCGAGTAAAACAGACATTATAGAATTTTCTTAAATTTTGGGGACCAAAATATGCATGCCTTATCGAACATACTATCCTCAAATCCTCCTCAAAATGGTGTGTTTCTAACAGGTAAGAATTTCGTGCAAGATGGTGTCAGCTTTAAATATACATTAACACTGGCTGTTTTGGAAATTCTGCTCTGAAACAACTGTAAACATTTCCACCAAATGGTCAGTAGTGTTCCCTTAATTTTTTTGTCTAACTAGCTCATATACATTAAAAATGACACAGTTGGGATCATCATTGAACGTTTACACAATAAATATCTCTGGAAAAATCATTCACATACATCACATCACATATTATACACACAACACAGGGGTATGAAAGAAATGCCAATGTCCAGATGAGGAACTCTAGACCCTCTTATTTATTGATTGTAAGCAATATGATGCCTCTTATACATATATAGACCCTGCAATAAACAATAAATGATAAACAAAGGGGTGATAACTATAAAATGGATCTTCATGATTTCAAAATAATAAAGATTGAACTCCCTTATACAGCCAAGGTGTTGTTTACATTGAAAAGGACGGGAAAACGCAATTTTAACCTAAAGCGATGTTAATGTACCCCCAATGTCTGTACTTTTTTTTTCCTTCTCTCACAATTAAGCATTTCTATATTGAAAGAGATCTTTTTCATCTATGTATGGCAACACTTTTAACAATTCCTCGATTCCCTCATCAACAGAAATCGATGCGCTATATCCAAGACTTCGAATCTTTGCATAGGAAACTTCGTAATCGCGCTTATCCTTGTCGGCTCCGGAAGTCGACTCTGTAATTTCACAGCCTTTCACCTTCTGTTGTATCAGTTTTGCTACATCTGATTTTGTCATGTTCATATTTTCATCGCCAACATTAAATGCCTGACCTTTCATCCTTTCATAGTTACTCAAGGCAAACATAAATGCTCTGGCGACATCAATCACATGCAAAAAAGTACGACGAAAACTACCCTCATACAGTTCGAAACGTTTCACTGTTAGAGCTTTGTACGTTAAATCGTTAATCAACAAATCCAAACGCAATCGAGACGACAATCCAAACACTGTGGCTAATCGCAATGCAACGCCACCTGCTTTGATGATCAGTTTCTCACCGTCAGCCTTTGAACTTCCATACAGAGTGAGAGGTGATATGCTTGTTTCCTCTGTACATATACTGGATACAGCCCCGTAGCATGATCCAGTACTGGCATATACGATTTTTTGATTAGGGGTCATAAGACCAATAATATTTTTTGTACCTAAACAATTGGTACTGACAGCTTCGTTAGGATCCTTATCACAGGCCGGGTACCCGACGATGGCCGCAAGATGAATTATAATATCTTTCTTTCTCAGTGTGTCAGCTAGTTTAGATGTGTCTCGGATATCGCCTTGGATAATATGAAGACGTGGATGTTTAGCCACTGGAAGCAATGGACCGATACCCCACATAAACAGATCATACACGGTAACTTCATACCCGGCGTGCAGTAGCATAGGAACAAGTGTTGATCCTAAATATCCCGCACCACCTGTTACAAGCACGTGATCAGGCATCTGACTTCCGTTGGTATCCATTTTGTTCTGGAAATGAATTTACAATGTGTTTTTATTCTTTATTTTGCAAATTGCATAAAATAAAATACTAACAATCATTACAAAATATCGTGAAACCACATTAAATGAGATATAACGATGCAGAAATCGACTGAAGTCTTACAAATCCGGCAAGCATAAAATAAATCCTCCAGCTGTTGTGTTGCATCATATTCAAGATAGTATAAAGTTATCTCCGATATCTGAAATGGTCTAAGAATTGTATTAATCGTCGCTCTATAACACAAGAAAATAGTGGTTTTATGATTAAATATGACATAAGATTTCTCAAAATAAAAGGTTGTTATTTAAAATATGTCCCACGATAAGAACACAATGCATGATTCGAAAGGGTGTGTGTTATGTCCTGTAACCTTGGGACATATTTTGGCTTACATGGAAACCCACTATAATTGTTATTTAAAACGAACCTTTTTCCACTCTTGTAGAGGTAGCCAGGTACTAAATTGTCAAGAGCCGATATCTATCACACAAAAACACAAAGCAGGAACAAAATACCACCGTAGCACTATAAATAGTAAAAACTATTCAAAAATTTCCCTTTTTAGAAGTAAATAACGAAGTAATCGACGACCGCCAAAAAATTGCAGAAATTTTTGACGATTATTTCAGTGAACAATCTAATGTCGATGATTCCTCCGCTACACTTCATGATATGCAAGAACTGACTAAATCTAGTTTACAATTCTTGTATGGAAGTGGAAGATATATTAAAAACATTAGATGTATCGAAGGCTGTTGGTCCAGATTCAATTAGTCCAAAAATACTAAAAGAAGGTTGTTGTTATTTAAAATATCCTTAATGTAAACTGTTAAATATGTCCCTCAATATTGGTAAATTTCCAGATGAATGGAAACTTGCACACATTACACCCGTACATCAGAAAGATTCACATTCAATTGTTAGTAATTACAGGCCGATATCTCTTTTAAGTATTTTAGGGAAGGTAATGGAAAGGTGTGTATATAAACGTATACACAACTATTTATTGACAAACAGTATTTTAGCTAGTAATCAATCTGGGTTTACCCCAGGAGATTCTGCTATTAATCAACTTCTATATATGACTAACGAATTTGGGCGGGCATTAGATGAGGGGAAGGAAATTCGGGTTATATTTTGTAACATAAGTAAAGCATTTGATAGGGTCTGGCATAAGGGTTTACTTTATAAATTAAGAGCTGTTGGTATAAAAGGGAAACTTCTAAAGTGGGTTCAAAATTATTTGAGTGAGCGAAAAACAACGAGTTGTTCTTTGTAATCAAACTACGAGATGGCGTGAAATTAAAGCCGGAGTTCCTCAGGGATCTATCTTGGGCCTTTATTTTTCTTGATATTTATTAATGACATTGTGACTGATCTACAATCTAATATTAAGCTTTTCGCAGACGATACGAGCTTATATTTAATAGTTGATGATCCATTTCGTTGTAGTGCGATTTTAAATGATGATCTACAAAAGATCCACTAATGGGCTTCTAGATGGCTTGTTACTTTTAATGAAGATAAAACTGAAACTATGACTATATCAAGAAAAAGGAACAGACCACAGCATCCTCAATTAGTAATGAATAACACGATTTTAAATTCCGTGGAAGAGCACAAACATCTAGGGGTTATTCTTTCTAATGATGGGACCTGGCATAAGCATATTGACATGATTGTAAAGAAGGCATTTAATTTAAATTTGTTCTAAATAGAAGAACCCTCGAATAGCTTTATATTTCATATGTCAGACCAATAATTGAATTTGCCGATGTCATTTGGGACAATTCTACTGTTAAGCTAATAAACAAAATTGAAAATGTTCAGATAGAGGCGGCAAGAATAGTTACCGGCGGGACTCGGCTTACATGTATTAGTAAATTATATGATGAAACTGGGTGGGAACTACTAACTGACAGACGACAGATTCATAGACTGACTTATTTTTATAAAATGACCCATGGTATCACTCCTGATTATTTAAATGATATGATACCTAACCAGTTAAATACTATTCATACGTATAATACACGGAATTCGAATGACTTTCAGCGCCCATACACTAGAACTTCCCTTTACTCTAATTATTTCCTTCCGGCTACTGTTAGAAACTGGAACCAACTAACTAATAACCTACGATCTAGCTCGTCTTTGGCTGCTTTCAAAAATACCCTAAAAGAACAGCAAGTTAGAAATCCCTTATATTTTTATTCTGGTACTCGCCTCGGACAAGTTCTTCATGCTCGACTTCGATTGAATTGTAGTAATTTAAACCATCACCTATTTCTAAAAAATCTTATTCCTTCACCTAATTGCATTTGTGGCGAAATATAGAAACCACGGGACATTTTTTACTAAAATGCCAATTGTTTAATATATCACGTGATAGATACATTCACTCCTTAATGCTTCCAATTAGAGTAACTGTTAACGTATTATTGTTTGGATCTGATAGACTTACTTGTCAACAAAATAACGAAATATTCCTTAGCGTGCAGAAATTTATTATCAGTAGCAATCGATTTACTAATTACACTTAATAATTAAATCTTTACTAGTCTTACTCTTGCCCTCAGATGCTTCATTCACTCCCTCTTTCTACATGTTCTTTTTGTTTATAAATATGTTGTAAATGTATTTTGCATTGTATTGATTACATTTATACTTCAACTTTATTTATTAGTAATTTATAGTAATATTTTATGTGCATGCTGGCAAATTTATGTTAATAGACTGACTTTAGAGAAATTTGGGATATAGATTTTTTGCTCTTGTTTCTAAATCCCTTTATGAATTCGTTTCTGTTTGTGTTTGATGTGTTATATAAACAGGTATAATAAATGTTTTGACGAATTTGATAATAAAATATGTTTACATTAAAATACCACCGAAAAAATGGTAAACCGTAATGGTTCCGACTTGGTACATACATTTCAAAAGAAAACACGGATTAAATCCTCTCATTGTAATAGTGCCCGGTAACAACTCAGCAGCAACACTAAGTACTATTGAAATGTTGTAGACAGAGAAAAGAAATGTACATCCCAGTACTAAATAAAAAAATAATCTTTAATTAAGCAATAACAGTACAATATTTGAATACCCGAGGGCGTCAATCGTAGATTTGACGGTCAAAATGCAGTTTATAGGCCTTCGATTCTAATGCAACTAATCAATTTCATGTTCTATTTTTTAAACTCGTGAATTTGTAACAATATTAGGAACCAGAATAAACAGGGAACCTACTTTGTCCCAGGTGTGTAGATTGTGGAATTGACGGTCAGTTTTGACCAATCAAAACCTTCGTTATATAAATGTTGCATTAGAATCACAGTTAGTACCGAAACTTCGAAGTTTTCCACAAAAGACTATTATCTGTTTAAAAAAATATGAAAAGGAATTACCTGAATCCCCGTCGATAAGGCGGTCACGGAGATAACCATACCTAACTATGCTTAATGAGAAGTCTGAATAATCAATGCTAGCTCTACAGCGATGAATCAATTGTGAAACATATACTCAGTAAGCAGGGGCAGTAGGAATATTACTCTCCGTATAGAGGAAACTGACAGTTTTAGAATTATTCTCGCCCCTTTTGTCAGAATTTTCAAAGTGGGCCATTCCTTGATCATTATTACCAAGTATGGTTCTTAATGGCAAAAGTTTTAGATTAAATATCTTATATGCATTTTTACCATGAGGGTACAATGATAAACGTTGAATCCAATGGCAGTTGTAACCAAATTTGTTTCGAGATTCAAAGGAAAATGGTTGAATCTAATAAATTTACCTGTGACTTGTCAGCCTATGCAAATCGGCGCAAACGGAACTAATAATTGGCGTAAATGAAAGAAAAACTGGCGCAAATACAACATTCTGCTTTAAGGTGGACCACTCATTTGGTAAAACATAGTCTTCAGAGGAGAAGATCGTTGAATGTATTTCACATAGGTTCATGTGTTGAACTATGTTCCCCGATGACGGTCAACATAAATAAGGTGCAAACACAAAAATCATACACTTGAAGGGGACTCCAAATCAAATTTAGTCAACATTATCAAGTTTTTACAGAAGAAAAATATCTTTGAAGTCATCTCCTGTATGGTATTATGCTAAATTGTGTTACCAGCTGGCTGCTTCCTTTGATATGATACAAACACGAAAATTACATTTTTTATAGAGAACTATCCAGTATGATCCAATTTGACTTTCAAGATAGGAACTCTTGTGTAGTTGAATACCATATATAGTGGGATTGACAAGATTACTGAGCTATTGAATAAATAAATACCTGATAAAAGCAAACTATTTATTAAATTGAAGTGTTCTTATAGCTTTTCCCACATGACGACTGTTTTACTGGATTTTAATTGACGAAAACAATTAACCCAGGGAGCTACTAATAGATAAAATATGAAGTACCCTCAGCTCAACAGTTTTAAATTAATTAGTGATTCCCACTGGATGTATTATTAAAAAAAAAAACCTTCCACCGTGAGAACAATTAATCGAAAATCCAGTACTGGCCAAGTTATTGGAAAGTTTACGATGGGCGGATGGACGACCTATTCTTCCAGGAAGTAGCCGAATGAGACAAAAAGCTTTAGTTAGACAAGATATGCCTTTGTAACTGATGAGATTACTCATTGCAGCGGGAAATCTAGTGGTATAAAATTATCTCCCTTCTAGAAAACTCTCCTGTGCTCATAAAGAATTCGGAACAAATTAACAGCATGGCGACGAAAATAAACAACCAACAAAATGTCAAGATTTCAAAAGAAACAAATAAATACAATATATAGTGAAAATGTCATTCAATTCCCAGATCTTTACTTTTTAGTTAAAAAGTGATTAAAATTGCCTCCAAGAAGGGGTAATACGCAAATTCCTTACAATACTCACTTTCGTGATGAAAAAAAAGATAAAATAAAGAAAACTCTTTCTAATCAGGTATATTCCGGGAAATCTCATTTTTCATTAAAAAATATGCAAGAAATATCAAATTATTTACAAAATGTCATTTGTCAATATCAATATACGTCACATGAACATAACAGAGTATACATTTTCATGTTATAAGTAACTTTTATCAAGTCTTAACAACGAGTTACACATTGCAATCGACATTTTTATCTTTTCTAAACGAGAGTTCATATTCTATTGTTTAAATACCACCGGATTTCAGACTGGTTGTAATTGTTCTATCTTTTTTTTCTGACCTACACAATCGCCCAAACAGAGAGTTAAATTTATTTGTGTAAGCGTCGCTTCAAAACTCGGAGATAAAATGTAGCTGGTTCAATTCAAAGAATTACGCTCTGCTTTGTAGGACCTTCTTTATTCAGATTCTTTTCAAAAATAAAATTATTTTCATCTTTCAAATAACGAAACATGAAAATTAAAAATTAACAAATTCACAAAATGAAATTTCAACTAAATGCCAAACTGTTAATATAAGGCCATACTCTTTTCTGAAAAAACTGAAGGAGGTTCTGTTGTTGAAATAACCACTCTCTTTTTTGCACCTTCATTTCAATGGAAATCCTTTTCATAAAGTCAATAAACAAATCACTGGTTCACTTTAATATCAAAACTATCATTAAAGTAATAGTTATCACACGAGGACACGCTAAGTCCGAGTGTTATAACTATTTTATATCCCAGCTAATATATAAAGTGAAGGAACATCGGTATACATTCTTAAAAATTACATCCATGCTCATAATGTCATGAAATAAATATTTCATACTATAATAATAATATAATAGGGTTATTGCATGAATATTGGGAAATATTGTCCCGAGTAGAATTTTATATTGCACGAGTTTGCGAGTGCAATATGTATTCTACGAGGGATAATGAAAATGACTTCATATTGCACTAGTGCAATATGGAAATATATTGCACGTTTACTTTTGGTTGGTTTCTTAGGGATATATTATGTTTCTATACAATAAACATCCTTATTGTGCCCCACAACAATTCTTTACATACGATTTTTTTTTTCACACGATAACTACAACGAGTTCATGGCCTAGTAGAAGTCTAATGAAAAGAAAAGGTAGAAGTCTAGTAAACGAAAGAACCCTGGTTCGAATCCCACCATGGAAAGAGGTAGTTTTCAACGTTTTTAAATCTTGATATTTAAACATAAAATTTTACTAGTTTAAAGAACTGAACAGTTCTCAAATCTGGCCTTGACAAAATCAAAATAAAAAGTTAAAAAATCCCTTGTTCTAACTTGGGTAAGATTGCTGGTGTGATCCGACTCAGATCACCCCTGCTAGAACAAAATAGCTGGGATGTAACAATGGTTATTTAAAAGATGGTCTGTTGTACTGAAATTGTAAATCTCAGAGGAAACAAAAGAAATATCTTATATGTTGTATTTACCTTTTAATTGCTGACAGAATATCACTGTACAAATGACACAAATGGATTGTAATTACAAAGTTTGTTTTCTATATATATATGTAACATGTGACGTTTGATGAAACATCTTGAGATAGCAGCATCCGTGAATTTCAAACTAATGACGACGTTTTTTTTTACACGTACTGTAATACATCAATACCTTTTTAAACTAAAATTTAAGGTATCTTTAAGATATCAATGAATCTGTGTTTGTAGAAAAACAAATCAAATGCAATCATTGTCTACATCCTTCAGCTTATATTTGAGAGCCTGAAAGATCTGCTCTCAGAAGGACAAGAGTTTAGCTTGAAATTTCTTACATTTTCCTAGAACATATAATATCACCGAAATTGTTACCAGACATTTTGAGAAAATCTGGGTCGGTTGAAACCTTGGAAGAATGTTGCTTCATGGACCAGGTCTTCTTTGGAGTGTTTTAGTTCAGAAAAGGAGATGCACTATCAAAAAGAGGAGCGGCTACCACTCAATCCCGACCATGGTAAGAAGAAAACGAAACTTTTAAAAGAGTCTGCGAAGCCAACGCACCACTCATTTTGGAGAAGCATCAACTTAATTCAGTTTCGTCTACGTATAATTAACGTCCCGCTAACCAACAACTTTGATGGAGGAAGCACAACACATCTGCGATCGAGAAGGCAACTTATTTCTCTTAAACATAGAGTTTTGCTTGATTCGTCGACGCACAGAAACTGGAGAATACAGCTTTTTAAGACTTTTTTCGACAAATCATTCTTCCAGCGTCCCATCTTTATTTAACATAGTAGGGATCTCAGCCGACTAAAATTACGTCTTGAACGTTTCATTGGCAATGATTATAGTTTAAGACAAAGGCCTGATGCTAAATAGAAACCTTATCTAATCACCAACATATCACTTGAACAATCTCTTGTGCGATCCCGCTCGATTACCAGATCACATTTTGAAATAATGTCCGTCAAAAATAAAACAAGAAAGTATGATTACACAGATCACCTGTGCCCACTCCGTTGTTAAGCCGTACACTAAGGTCACTGTACAGAACAACTAGAGAAACACATAAAAAGTTAATACAAGAAATGGGTCCTGTTTACAAAAAAAAACCACATAGTATTACCAGTCGACCCGAAACGATACCGGCTTATATTTAAAATTGTTTTAACATCAACGTCAACTTCAATCATCTGAGAGACGACGGATTTGAACTCGCCGTGTACAAATTCTGATGTCGTAACTATCAGCCAATTCACGTCAGTCAGTACGATCATTATTTGTAATACATTTCATACTTGTGGGCGTATACCAAAAAATACCAATGCAGTTCTTCTGATAGACATTTTAAACATGTCAGCATGAGGAAACACCAGCACGAAAGTAAGGTGGACTCAAAGCTAACCCTAAAATTTTCGACATTTGAATTTGAAGAACCAAGTATTCATGCTCAAGAACGATTATACCTATGGCTCATTGTGTATGATTTAAAGTCATATTGATTCCGACCCAAGAGTTCAAATCTCCAAAAATGACCCGAACCCAGCGCGACCATCCCCTAAGCATGAGGTATAGCAGCAATGACGACGGATCCCGATATTAAGTCGCTCGTCAGACGGATGGAAGAATACATGACCGAAATCGTACGAACAGACTCAACAAAAATTTGCTGATGCTTTCGATCAATTGGAGGCCTCCATTCAGAATCCGTACTGCACTTTCCTTGAGGAAGACGACGACGAGGATTACAGACTCCATGCCTTTCTACGCGACGGTTTCTATAAGAAAATGAGGAGGAGTAGAAAATATTCAAAAAGCTCAAGAAAGAACTCGATCAAATATTGTCGCCAGATTGTGCTGGAATTTAATTCTGCAAAATATGACATGAATCTAATAAAAACGCATTGGCTAAATCATTGCAGATGCACCAACAAGTTTTTGTAGATACCTGAATCGCGGTTTTAGCTATGCCAAGTTTTAAAAAGCTTACAACGTCGCAGAAGACAAAGCTTTCTTTCCTTATGAGTCGTTTGAAAGCGCAGACCAGTTGGATCACCAAACACTTCCGCCTTATAAAGATTTTACAGTTCTACGAAAGATGCCATCATCTTTACCGAAGACAACGATTATTGACAACACGTCTGGTTCTCGAACGGTATGTTGACCTTCGAAGATTTTTCGGCATTGTTCAGCAATCTCGGTGTCGTATCCTTTTGACTTTATTCGCGAAGATTTTTCAAGACCTTGTTAAACGATTGTCGGTTTCAGCGTTAAGGCTTTATATCTATATTGTATCGACTAGGACATGCCGATAGATCTCTTTGTTCTGGGACGATTGTACAATGGATTCAAACCCCAAAATACGTTCTGATGTATGACTGGAAGGAGTATCTTAATCATCTCAACATCCGGTATAAACTAAATACTGGTAAGGAAAAAAAGACTGGTCAATGGCCATGACGCCAACACTAATAAACCGTCTACCAATTTCACGGCATGATAAATTATTGGATGACTTGAAACGCAAAAAAAAAAACCAATACAAAATGGCGCGAGCCATTGAAGTTCTATTTGAATCATCGCCAAACACATGCAAGATCACGTCCGCCGTTTCGAATTGTCAAAAAGGCCTCGTCAAATTTTGGTGGGTATTATGTGTACATGTCAGATGTTTGTAGCCACTCCGCTCCTGCAATGGTACTTGGAACACGGCGTGGTTGTCATATAGATATATAAAGTGGTTGAATTTTCGCTACAGCGTTATTTCATAGATTTCATCAAAGCAGTGAGTGGAAATTGACGATATGGAGACGGTGACCAAGACAACGCTATTTATGTAGATACGTCTTAGCTATTCGGCAATGGTACATATGGCGGAAACATCATGGATCAGGCAAAGTTCTATCCGTCGCATATGTTCAAGGTCATGATGGAAGCCAACAAATATCATCTCGTAAAGTCGATGACATTGCTTAAAGCCAAAAGAACAAATTGACATTAACCTTCAATTCAAATCGGGTATTTCATTTTACAGTACGGGAAATTCTTGATGTAACAATTTTGTTATGAGTTTTCAAATGTCTACATCGACATGTGTAAAATCAATACTGTTAAATGGATAGGGATAGTGCTTAATTAGATTGTTCAGATCTTACCTCCGTCATCAGACCAGAGATGAAAGAGGTAAACCAACGTGCACTGACCGGATCTTGCAGAGACAATTACGAATGGATGCCTCCAACTTGCTGCACCAAGCAGACCTTGTCAGAAAAGAGAAACCCGAGACTGTTGGAAGTAGAGTATGTCAATTACGTCATGATCGGACTATTTTCGAAAACGCACATCGATTTAACAAGCAATGCAACGATGCCGGCTTTCAAACTGTTAAGACGTGCAAAGAAGTTCCCAGTTACGAGACTGGTATGACGTTCGAGACAGGTACGTGAAGTCAAGTTAAGGTAGCCTGGGATCCTGGCCCAAGCTGGCTCGACAGCAAACGGGCCAGGATCCCAGGCTAAAGTTAAGGTCAAAAGTATCACCAAAATATGAACCAAGGCACTAATAAGTAACTTCCGTCATTTTCTGATCACTCAAAAATTTGTACACCGTACATTGAAAGACTTTAAAGCCTGTGGTAATGGACTATATTCATACCATCAAAAAATAAATGGATTCTCGTACTTTTATTGTAAACGACGAATCTTGGGCGATGATGTATCATCTGTTACGCTGAAGAACCGATTCAAGACAACCAACTGAAACGCCGATGGAATTAAATGACGGATACTCTTTTTGAAACAAACTTTGAATGAATAGTATATTGTTGAAATTAGACTGAACGAAAATGGGAAGTGAATGAAATGAAATCGTTCAAAATTTTATGTAAATAATATAGAACAGTGATCATTTTATTGTATTTCATTTTCCTGCATCCATGTTTCAATTTGTATGTATTTTTGAAGTGTGAAATTTCAATTCTTTATATGTTTTGTCATGGTTCCAATACGTATCCTAAAGTTGTTTTTTTTTTTTTTTTTTTTAAAAA
>MJUU01011788.1:61852-87727 GCA_002080025.1 Modiolus philippinarum
TTTTTTTTTTTTTTTTTTTCAAAAAAGACAGATTGGTCAATTTTAAGTTAGTAAAATTGCATATTTGATTAAACTAGAGATTGTGTCTGTAAGACACGGATGCCCCGCCAATAAATTTATCGCAAAAGATAACCTAAGTCAATTGGGCATAAAATAAATCCCCTGTCAGTGATGGCATATTGTGTGTAGTTGCTTAGAAGTGGACCTAAACCCACAAATTTAACAAAGTCATTCAAGCACAAAATGTAGGTCATGAATACCCAATGCTTCGTGAAACAGGTAGTTCTCCTATAGATGAATGTTACAGTGAAATATCATGATGCTACAATACTAAGTCATTGAGAAACAGCCTTAATTGCAAAAGTTAACCAAAGTCACTGAAGCGTAAAATATAGGTCAAAGCCACCTAATTGTCAGTGATTTGTGTAGTACTCATCAAGACAGTTAATTTGATGAAACATCATTGTCTTATAATGTGTAGTAGTTGACAAATGGACCTTAACGCAAAACTTAGCCAAAGTCACTGAAGCGTAAAATATAGGTCAAAACCACCTAATTATCAGTGATTTGTGTAGTACTCATCAAGACAATTAATTTGATGAAACGTCATTGTCTTATAATGTGTAGTAGTTGAGAAATGGACCTTAACGCAAAACTTAACCAAAGTCACTGAAGCGTAAAATGTAGGTCAAAGCCACCTAATTGTCAATGATTTCGGTAGTACTTGTCAAGACAATTAATTTGATGAAACATCATTGTCTTATAATGTGTAGTAGTTGAGAAATGGACCTTAACGCAAAACTCAAACCAAAGTCACTGAAGCGTAAAATGTAGGTCAAAGCCACCTAATTGTCAATGATTTGGGTATGGGTAGTACTTGTCAAGGCAATTAATTTGATGAAACATCATTGTCTTATAATGTGTAGTTGTTGAGAAATGGACTTACATGTAAAACTTAATTAGAGTCACTCAACCATGAAAAGTAGGTCAAAGAGTCAAACTGCTGAGTGAACTCTGTAGTACTATCAAGGATCTGATCTACCTACTGGCCTACTATAATTGTTCTATACCTTACAGTTTCAAAGAAATGTACCTTAACGCAAAACTTAACCGGACGTACGGACGGAAGGACGGAAGGACGGACAAGGGTAACACTATATGCCCCTTCCACATTCGTGGGCGGGGCATAAAAAATGAGGAATAAATGAAATGAAGCTGTTTAAACATTCTATGAAAATAAACAGTTACAATTTTTCATTGTATATTATTATTTATTCTATATCCATTTATCGATTTGTATGCATTTTTAGGAGGATTTACGGTACGTAAATCCTTCTTATGCTGTCGCTTTCTTCAGAAAAATCCCGGGTATGAATATGCACTTCGAGATCAAAAATCAATTTTTTGCGGCCAAATTCATTGCGAATCTCTTCTTTAACATTATTGTAAACAGCATAAGAAATATGACATATAAATGTAAGGTGTAAGCCTAATTAAAATAGAATTGTCGAGGGAATATTTCAGCAGTTGACAGAGTGTCACGTGACAAGTTAATTATAAATAACTTCACATGTTACCGTAGTTGTAGAAATAATAATCAATTACCTGTGACCTGAATATTTGTAATGTTTCTGAATTCAAAAGATGAAAAAAAACTTAAATAACTCAGTACCTGATTTAAAAATTATATGAATAATCGAGGATTAAGAATTCTTTCTTATTTAGTAAGCGTAGTTTGCACAAAGTGCTAATTTGATTAAGAATTGATCCAAAATGATAACTTGTATAGCTCTTGTATCGACACTGAAAAAAATATTAAAATAAAAAAATACCAAAGTTGCAAAAATGAACAGTAAATTTAGTTATGCTGTACACGTGTTTCAAGGAGTAACCTCTCATCAGCAGCATTAAAATCAAATAATATGGAAAGCCATAATCGAAATATTGTAATCAAAGAAGTACTCATTGGCAAAAATATCGAAATGGGAAGCCAAATCCAGTACTAAGAAAATTGGCAATATATATTTTTGTTTAAAGTACCCACTTAGAGACAAAGGATGGACAATTATTCATGTTTTCATTGGCGAATTAAGAGATGAGTTCGGGGTTGGATACCTCCCCTTTTTATTATTTTAAAATTTCGTGCAGAATTTTACTGGAACCTCATTGAACACCCCTTTTCGAAGGTTGGACCCGCCTGTGTATTTCACTGTCTTTTGACATATTTTTGTTCAAATCAAGGAGTTAAATAGATAATATATAACTCCTTGTTCAAATATAAAGTATTGGTGATACTGACAAGTGATCATGCAGGGATGTATATTGATATACGGCCTTGAAGTGATCAATGGAAACCGAAAAAAAAAATGTCGGCTCGAATTGAGTATAGCTGTAGAATATAGCTGTATACTTATCAATAAGTAATATGCAGAATTTAAATTCACAGTAACTTCGATATTTAGTCATTAGNGATTCAGGAAGAGTATCAGATAACCGATTGCTACCCTCTTGTAATGTAATGGCTAAGTCCATGTTTTGCTATGGGCAACCCCATAAATCAATTACATCAAATTCTGAAATAGGAGGTGCAATTCTACATTCTGTCACAAAGACTGTGGTAAAGTTTCATGAAAATCTATCCGATGGTTCAGGAGGAGTAGCGGATAAGAGATGGGTACCCTTAGGTGTAACGGGGGAGGACGAAAGGATCACTATATATACCCCCACTTTTCAAGCGGGGGTATAATTAGAGGTATATAGGTAGTTTAATACAGAATTCCCACCACATTTTTTCTTTGGCGATCGAAAGGGGGCGTACGCCCCTACGCCCCCTTAAATCCGCCTATGTGTTTTGACTTTATTGAAACTTGAATAAAAGGAAATGGATGGGGGTCCCATCCCATTTCCAGGTTATGTAAATAATTAACTGAAAACAGGTACAAATTAGAAAGGTCACACCTTAATGTAAGATTTCTATCGCGTTTATTACAGGAAATTAATTGGGAAATATATTTCATAATATTTTTGATGTAGTTTGCATTTAAATTTGAATAAAACAACAAGAATGCCACTTGGGTTGGACATCGTATGTAAAGTTCACTCGTCCCATTGCTGTGTTTCAGTCAATTGTGGTGATTAACTTCATGAACAGGTACTGCAATTTGTATATTGGACTCAATTCTTATTAGCAAAGCAATTGAAAAGATGTCATCATTTTTAGGAGGTCGAGTATTTATTCGTACAAGAATCAAGATCTTAAAGTGTATACGAATAATTGTGACAGGACACACGTTTGCATTGATCAAGGCAGTCTTTGATTTGATGTACATGTACTTAAAAGTGAAATATATTTATTTTAAAGTTAAATGAGAATAAGAATAATATTTAATGATTAATGGAAAGAATAACTATATGAGCCAAGGGTGGATCCAGGATTTTCGAAAAGGGGGGTGTAAATCATAAAATGGTATGAAAACCGCCGAGCGGAGCAATGCTAAAAAAATTTGACTACTTTTCTCATTGAAAATATTATAAATATTTTATTTTTAAGCATAATTTGTAAAGATGCGTTAAAACTAGAAAAACTCTGAGCAAAGATCACCGATATATNCCCGTAACCCCCCGCTCCCCCATTTGATAATCAATCAAATCAAATTCTAAAATAGAAGATGCAAATCTACATTATGTAACAAAGACTGTGTTAAAGTTTCATGACAATCTATTCAGTGATTCAGGAAGAGTATCAGATAACCGATTGCTACCCTCTTGTAATGTAATGGCTAAGTCCATGTTTTGCTATGGGCAACCCCATAAATCAATTACATCAAATTCTGAAATAGGAGGTGCAATTCTACATTCTGTCACAAAGACTGTGGTAAAGTTTCATGAAAATCTATCCGATGGTTCAGGAGGAGTAGCGGATAAGAGATGGGTACCCTTAGGTGTAACGGGGGAGGACGAAAGGATCACTATATATACCCCCACTTTTCAAGCGGGGGTATAATTAGAGGTATATAGGTAGTTTAATACAGAATTCCCACCACATTTTTTCTTTGGCGATCGAAAGGGGGCGTACGCCCCTACGCCCCCTTAAATCCGCCTATGTGTTTTGACTTTATTGAAACTTGAATAAAAGGAAATGGATGGGGGTCCCATCCCATTTCCAGGTTATGTAAATAATTAACTGAAAACAGGTACAAATTAGAAAGGTCACACCTTAATGTAAGATTTCAATCGCGTTTATTACAGGAAATTAATTGGGAAATATATTTCATAATATTTTTGATGTAGTTTGCATTTAAATTTGAATAAAACAACAAGAATGCCACTTGGGTTGGACATCGTATGTAAAGTTCACTCGTCCCATTGCTGTGTTTCAGTCAATTGTGGTGATTAACTTCATGAACAGGTACTGCAATTTGTATATTGGACTCAATTCTTATTAGCAAAGCAATTGAAAAGATGTCATCATGGCGTCAACATAGAGCCTTCAACGATCTTCAACACTGCGCATTTGCTCACACCCCAAAGTAAATGCTCAGTAAATACACGTCAATGCGATTTCTTTACAATTAGACTTTCTGGCCATTCGGGACTCTTCTAGGAAGGTGAACTTGTCCAATCCATTGCTTTATAATATATTGAGTAAGTACACGAAATAAAATTGCATTAAAGCCACGAAATGTGTTAGGCTAGCATGGAGTAAAGTGAAAGGATACGGAGTAAATGTACACGAGACAACGTATATCAGGGTATACGCAGGAAAATCATTTGAATGGGTGGGTATCTATTTTGGCAACGTATCATTAACAGCACTAGGACCAAGAGAATGGAAATCCATTATCAAAAGTGTGAAAACACATGATCTATCCAATAGTGGACAGAGCTACAAGGTCGCATGATTATGTATACCTATTATCCGTTAAGTTCAATAATTTAGAAAGTATACGTACATGTATTTCATTTAACACGGCATACGCATTAAACATAATCGCCTCCATAAAAACACCATAGCCAGAATCATCTCCAGCTCAGGCATTTGTTTTACAAATTCCACACTGCACTTTGAAAGGCACTAAATGCACACGACACAAATTTATGACCGTTTCAACATGTAGTTGTTAAATTTTTTTGTGTGGAAGTATCGATGTTCCTATATGACATAGGAATCCACGCATAAACTACTACGAGACATTATCTTTGCATAAAAGTCAAAAAAAATGTACATGGCAAAAAAAATCTAAACAAACTGAAAACATGCATCAGCTCCGCTCTACACAATCTCTCAATGAAATATACTGAGAAAGGGAGAAAAAAATGGAAGAAAAAAAATATAGAAATATAATTTGTTCATATGTTCCGGCATAGTTTCAATAAAATGTCGCTTTATCCATCCTTGCTTTGACATATGTAGATATTACTGTAAAATGTGTAAATTTGCGAGATCTTTATTCATTTAATTCTTACATGATCAATGTCATAAGACAAGACTTAGTGTACAATATTTTACATATAAGATGAATTTCATTATCAGTTCAACCCTGTCAACAGTCCGGATATCTCACAGCCTTATCACCCTCATTTTATTGATAATATTGATGTGTTAATTATTAATGTACACACATGCAGGCACTCCGATAGTGGAAGACAAGAGTTATCTACTCTTACCCCCCACCTGTGCCCTAACCGAACTAATTCTTCAGTATGCTAATATGGTCAAGATATAGCATTTACATGTGACGTACTTCTTTTATCCATTTTCAATGATAACATACCAACACATTTTTATGGAATCGTTAGATAAAAAATTGTCATCTATTTATGTCCACGCTTACCTATATTAGCTAAAACAGAACATACATCATTTCTTTACCACTTACTTAGCAGTTTAATTGGAAACCATTTATATTCCCCGTATTATCGATGATATTTATTATAATTTGTCCATGTGCTATAATCAATCAGTTGGACCGACACTAGACACTGAGCAGCTTTCAATGGTAAAGAATATAGCCTTGCAATAAACTAGCGTACTAACTAAGCCGCTACCAAGAGATATGCGTTTGTCATACCCATTTGCTTGACGCAAAAATGTATGAGGCTTTCAACAATGAGAAAACACTAATACCTAATAGTACATTGGGGGCGTACCCTAGCACTAGTTGCATCCACTTGAGCAGAATTCACTTGATGGACATCGAACAAAGTTACGTCCATGTTTGTCTACATCAATGGATGCGGGATCAGACATAAGATATTGGACAAAGTACCCTAATAAACACTGTCATCCATTGCCCGAAAGAGGGACCAAAAGACAGTTCGAAGAACACACGACCACGACCACAGGATAGTCATTGAGTTGGTTGTAAGATAACTTGGCAAATAAAATGGGGATATGTGGGCATTATAACTATAGATGGTAAAATAGTTTGATTTTTTAAAGAAAATATGAAAGCCAAAATGCAAAATTTTGAAAATTTTAACTGAAGAAAACTAGAGAGCATACATCTCAATCAATGGGGATCTTTATAAGAACTCCACACTTCAAGAAAAAATAATGGATATTGTCAACGGGTAAATGTACAGGATCTAAATTCATACAGATACATGTTAGAATTAACCAAATGCAACAATGCATTATCTTTTTTCGAAATTAACGCGTAAATCCGACTAAACAGTACTTCAGTACTTTGATTAAGTATGAAATGTGTAATGTTTATAGTCCCATTCATGTACTATAGTAAAATATAGTCTCTCAAGATAGAGTGAAAACCACAATTACATTTGCACGATCGTGTGTAGAGCAGAGCAATTCATTTACAATTTTCAGTACAAATGCGCTTACATTAAATGGTTAAGATACATTCCCATTGATTTTCTTAATACCATTTCTAATGATTATTGAGAAACACCAAACGAACGGAACTATCTGTCAAAATAAAAAACACAAACAAAGGAAAAAAGGGATTAAGACTTTTTTCTTCTAGCTAAAATTATACGTGAACATTTTACTGTTTCATTTCAGTAAATAGCAAGTGGTCTATTCTGAGTTTGTTTAATATAATGAATGATGTCCAAAATTAAACGAACATGCTCGGGATAATATCGAATATGAAAAATGTTGTATAATAATTTCTATCGCTTGAGTTTTGTCCTGTCCGAGGTTGTCAGTACAATCCTTTTTTGATGACATTGTTAGCTATTTTTGCCAAAAGTCAGCAGTTGTAATTTATCCACTGTCTTCAGTCAAGCTCGTCTCTGATCTTTCTTGGTCGTACGCAACACATCTAGAAATTGGATATGTTTCTCAACCAGTCAACTCATGTTTTTCTGTCGGATTTGTTTTCGGCCTCTTATGGCTTGCGTATACGACTGTGTTTTCCCGGAAACAACTGACTTCTCAATTAATAAGTGTGGTCTGAATTTGGACACATGTCTACCATCAAGTACCCCAATGAACTTGAAATATCGTTTGAATATGAATAGTCTCGGGTGGACTTGTTGTCCTAACGCTGAAATCTGGGCAACGTCTCCGACGTTTTTCATTATCACAACGTTAGTATGTTTAAGGGTGTAGTTCTCGGTCTGGCCCCTTGTACGTACAAATACTAAGTAAGAAAAAATGCAAAATTACGGAAGTTGCATAAAATACAGTTAATTCCGTTATGCTGTACACGTGTTTCAAGGAGTAACACAAGAAACAGGACACTCCGTCTTCTACATGTTATTGAAAAGGTGCTTAAATACCCAACTAGCTGTAAATGTAAATTTAGTTTCTACATATGGCCATTTCACTACTTAATGTTTTCTTCAGTGCAGATTAAATCTAAACATTTTGAAGACCATAAACTCAAAGCTGTTCAAAAAAAGCTGATAAAGAACCAAGGACTTAAATGATCTAAACTTAAAGCCAAAATAAGCTAAAGACAGAGCTTTGCATGTCGAGAGATACTCCTTAGCTAAAACAAAATTTGAAAAAATTTAGACATTGCAAGTTTCCAGAGAAACTCGACTTTGCGGTCAGCACCAAATACTGACTACTGACTGGGCTGGTGTATACCCTCAGGTTCTAACAGTCACCATAAGAGACATCGACCAAAAATATAATGATGCTGTTCTATTGCACAAATGTGGTATACTAGTTCAAAATAGGATAATCGCTACTTACAGCAAGCAGCATTTCAGTAAAATTGCGACGGGTATTGCTTACCAGTGACCAAGTAAAACATCAGTAATACAGAGAACACATTTTAAATCGCTGACGTTAGGTAGGAAACAAATGTAAGATTTTTGTAAGATTTTATAACAAAAGCGGATTGTATCGCACGTTGTGCAGCTTTTTTTTTAACGAACCTTTGTCATGTTTTTATACTTGAAATCGTATAATGAAATTCGACATGCAGTTCGTTATACCATGTTTTCTTTGCATCACATTGTGATTTTTTTTTATGTATTTCGGTATTTGGATTTCAATTTTTTGTTTGTTTGTTTGTTTAATCTGCAATGAAGAGACATAAGTTGTCGAAATGCACATATGCAAAAACTAAATTACCAGTAACTTCGGTATTTTGTTATTTTTTATGCTGAACTGCTTTTAAGGTTCTTTGTTTGTAATGCTCATGTTTTGTTCTAATTAGCAACAGCGTTATTGGTCCAGTCTTAAACCTATTTTACTTGGAGCTAACAATATCAACAATTTTGATTTTTCATAATTAAGGAGTACCTCCCTCGTGTAAAGCTTTGACCTCAGCTTATTTTGACTTTGAACCAAGCGCCTTTTGGTTATTTGCTTTCTTGGCTTTTATACATCTTTCCATTTTTTATTTCTTTTTTTATTTTAATTGCACTGGAAAGACATGACTTGTCGAAATGGTCATCTTCAGAAATTGCTTTTACAGTAGCCTAGGTATTTTGTCATTTACGCAGATCAGAACTGTCTCTTGGCTCATACAGTTTTGCTCTGTTGCACTCAAGGGTCTATATGGAGTAAACTTACAACGTTACTTAAAAAAGATCTAGTCTAACGAATTTCTATGACAAACCATTAGAAAAGTAAGAAAAATAATAAAAGAATGCGTCCATAGGACACAGATGCCCCTGTCCCCTTGAATCGAAACTGAAAAAAATCATTAAGACGCATAATTATGTAATATAAAGATGATCTTCTACCTTTGATAATTTGGAACGGTAACAGGTTTGATTTTGAATAAATTTAGATTTTCCGAGTAATCATCGGAAAATCAACCTTTATTTGAAATCGTAATATATTTTAACAAACTGTGACATTGACTTTAAAAATTGGGACCATACAATCAATTGGTTTAGTATCCTGTAAGATTACACTTGAACTTTTTGATTTGATGAAGAATATGAGAGTTGATAAATATTTTTGTTAAATATCAGTGTATTTTGCAACTGTGACTTTGAACTTGGAGGAGCATCCTTTGATATGCAAAGCATAAGACAAAGATTGGTTTTTATCCGATAAAGAATGCTAAATTAATCATCCAGAAACCATATATATATTTTTTAATTTAAGTCTATTTTAGCCACTGTGACCCTGGCCTTAAGAACAAGCAAACTTTATATCCATAGAGTTCTGTCTCATGTGATTAGTAAGCATGCGACCAAGTTGATTGTTATCTGATGAAGAAAACTACCGTATCATCTGGAAACCATAGTTTATTTTAGCTGCTTTGACGTTGAAAGAAGTCAGTTTTCGCAATAGGGTTTTCGCTCTTGTGATTAGTAAGCATGTGAAAAATTCTGAGTGAAATCTCATGAAACCGAAATTTTTCTTTAAATTTCAGTCAATTTTGAGGCCACTGTGGCCTTGACTTTAAAAAGCAACCCTTAAATTGAAAAAGGCCTGTCTTGTGTAAGTAGGTCTATGACCAAGTTGCTTTGCATGGGTCCTGTGGAGGATCCGGAAACAAAAACTGTTTCTTGAAATTTTAGAGATTTTTAGGCAACTACGACCTTGACCTTGGGGTTACCGACTACAAAATAGTTAGAGTTCTACTATGTATGTAAGCATGTGTCTAACGTTGGTTTTCATCCAATGGGGGATACTGAAATTATCATCCGGAAACCACAATTTTCTGCAATGTTAAACTTCAAGTAACCACGTATTCGATATGGTCCTATCTTAACTTCTGTGATAAGAGAGCAAATTTGATCTAATGGAGGATACTCAAGGTATCATCTAGAAACCAAAATTTTCTTGACATTTTTGTTCATTTATATGTTAATTTCATCCCTCATGAAATTATATGGCCGTCACCATAACATCATTGAAAGATATATTTTCAGCAAGATTCACGTCTTCCCGGATTTGAATACCGATTTTGACATTTTCCTAGATTGACTCACTTATAGTGTGACGGGTGCTGTTAACAAAGCAGGACATGCTTTCCCTTCCGGACCACCTGATGTCGCTCTCGGTTTTATGGGAGTTCACACAGTGAGAGCTTTAGTTTTTTTTGTGTTGTCTTGTTTAATTTTAGTTTTGTCTTCGTTAGTTTGTGGTACTGATCTGTCCTTGTCCATGTTTGAATACTTGAGTGATAACAAAAGCTTTTCAAAATTTAACTTGGTACTGTTTTTGGGTTAGAGAAGTAACATGTACCATGGTTTCAAATTGGTTTTGTCTCAGGGTTAGCAAACGATATTAATCATCAGCTACCGAACAGATGTTTAAAACATATATATGCCTTACTGACAGTGTGACGGGTGCTGTTAACACAGCAGGACATGCTTTCCCTTCCGGAGCACATGATGTCACTATCAGTTTCACGGGAGTTCACACTGTGAAAGCCTTGCTTTTGAATATTGAAATTTTTATTTCTGTGCTTTGTGTCTGTCTAATGTCATTGTTTTCTATGCAATCGTTTTTGGCCAAGTCTTTGTACTTCGATTTTTGTAAATACCGCTCCTTTGTTCCTTCGGTATTCTACCGTCGTTGTTTTATAACTGCGACCTTGAAATTGGATTTACCAATGCCGAAGTCAATAGGGTCTTGTGTCATTAGTAAGGTTATAAGCGTTGATTCCATAGTGGACACTCAAGATATCATCCGGAAACTTTAAAAAAAAATGGACTGACTGACATATTGATCAGGCTAAACATAAATGCGTCCGACCGACTAGATCGACATGGGCATAAAAATAATAACGCAACATAATTTTGACAAGTGAAAAACCAAAAAAGTAATATCAATATTTCATATCTAAACGTAGCTTCAAAATGTGTTATCAATCCCATTTACCCATAAATGCAATATGAAATATAATAGTCATAAAGGACGTACCATAATTTTGACAAGTAAAATACAAATTGAAATATTAACCCCACCGCAATTTTAGCGCCTGTCCCAAGTCAGGAATTTGTTGGTCATAGGCTTGTCCTTGTCTTCTTATAAAATTTTAGTTTCTTGATATTTGGGTTATTGGATGTGGTTTGATTCCATTGATTTATTCCCTTTTGTACCTTTTTGGGGCCATTTAGGGCTTGCTATATGGTGTGAGGTTCCTCACTGTGTTGAAGACCGTACGTTGACCCTAGATGCTTTGTTTTGGGTCGTTTTAACCTGGATATGGCATGTTGTCTCCTTGACATTTACCCCATTTCCTTTTTTTCATATAACTATTACATATCTAACTGTAGCTTCAAAATATCGTTATCAATCACAAATACCTATTCCTCAATGTGTTGAAAAACCGAATGGTGACCTCTAGATGCTTTGTTTTGGGTCGTTTTAACCTGGAGATGTTGTCTCCTTGACATTTACCCCATTTCCTATAAATGCAATATATAATAAAATGCCCAAGTCATAAAAGAAAAGAACCACAGTTGCAAGAAGAGTGCATTTATTTTTGTTTAGTGATGCTTCAGAGATGATATACATCCACTACACCTAAAAGACTCGCAGTTTTCTTGACGATTGGTCGATGACATTAAATTAAGCCTTAGTTTGTTAATATATTTTATTTCTTTATCAACATATAAAAAGTTTATCCAGATTTATTATACAAAGAAAAATATAAACTAAATAAAATATGTCAACATCTGATTATTTTGCAACTCCCTGTATATAAATAACTTTTTGTTCTAACAAAATATTTCCAATTTACTATGTATAATATGCAATATGAATTAGGAAGAGGCTGCGATTAAAAGACCATTTCTAACTACTTAAGCAGTAAAAGGTGACAAAATTGATGAATGAACGTATACCGAAGGTAAAAACAAAGAATTACCGAAGAGACCAAAGTTCTAAAAGAAGCCTTGCCATAAAATTGACCAACGCAAAGTAAAGAAAGTAAACCAACAGGCAACATCATATTAAAATATATAAAGTTTTTACAACAAAAACTAGTTGATTATGAAATTTCTCACATCGGGTTAGGATATAATAATAAATAAGCATTTATATCACAGATATATTAGATTTACAATATGGCACAAGTAATAGCAATGGTAGTAGGCCAAAACTTCAAAATAGAAAGTAAGTAAAAAAGTTAAAAAAAAAAGTAGTTACAAAAAAATCAACATTTTTCATGTACGTAAATTAAGCAAAATCAAAACCGATTCTCTCCGTTAATGTAGCGATCGTAGTGAGTGGAATATAACGACTGGATTATTCGGGTTATCTATAGTACAAAACAATTGAATAATACAAAATACTGGACGTACCTGTATAATACGTATATGTTATCGGGCTCTTGACAGCTATATATCGTAAAATATCATCCCGTGAGCCAGAATATGAAGCACAGGGGCGAGTGAGCGTAGCGAACGAGCCCCAAGCTTCATATTCTGGCGAGCGGGATGATATTTTACAATACTTCAGCTGTCAAAAGTCCGATAACTTGTTTATCATCCTTTAATTTCTATTTTAGATTTGTCTCTTTTGAACTGAGGTTTCAAATTCTCCCAAAGTCACGCAAGAAATTCGACATACACGTCATTCTCGCCCTTCCAAAAAATTTTTAGCCGCAGAAAACATGTTTTGTTTTTCTTAATCATTTTAGTACCAAACGTTTTGTAATCGGATGAATAATTTAAGCGAAGTATTCGAAATCATTCCGATTTTGAATGTTGCAGCAACCTTTTGTCGCTACGTTTTTCCATTGTTCCGTAGAGCTTTTATGACGTCATAATTTGAAAACCTGGAAGCTCTGCAGGATATATCAGTGACCTAGTTTCTGTAGTTTTTCTGACATCTAGTTTATCTATTTGTGTAATCATAATTCTGTTTTGAATACCTAATCGGAAGGAGAAAATGTAATAGATGTTTACTTTTATCGGCTTGATTTCGTGTGAATACTTGAAAAAAAGTTATTACCTTTGAAACATTGGGAGATCCAGGTCAACTTCTGATATATCCGGGTCAACCAGATACGGATTTTGCGGAAGTACTCTGCAGGCTGATATAACCATAGGGAAGGATGATAAGAACTAATACTAAATCTCTGGGCAAAACTTTTTGATTGGTCAGTTCTAAAAATATTGTCCACAAGTGCAGGTATTTTTCTCAAACTTTCCAATCAATGCCATTCATTCATTTTCAATGTACGAATACCAAGTGTGAATATCAGAGGTAGAAGAGCTGTACAAAATCGGGCAATTACATGAAAACTTTAATTTAAAATATCGATATCCCTGGGATTAAATCCCTGTTTATAAAAAGAAAGTCTGCACATTGAATAAGTAGATAACAAGTTATTCCTCTTCAGTGCTGATGGAATACCAAAAACCTGATTATGTGTAAAAAATAACCTATAGATTCTTATGGAAAGGGCAAAATCAACATAGGATGGATATGAAAGGATAACTTCTATATAATATTGTTCTTTTTTCTCCTTACAATGTCAGAATTATACCAGGGGTTAAACTTTGATTTAGGTTCATTTATTTACGATATTCCATTAATTAATTACTTGCTCATTTCATGTTTCAAGCAAACATAAACGCATGAAATATTAAAAACATATAGTATAAGAACGTTATAAACATGCCTACTACTGCTTAATTCATCAATCAAAAATGGTCTTCAAGATTTATTTTTCTTTGGGACTCTTTGGTTGCTATCACATGATAATGAAGGTGCAAAACGTAATGGAATTATAAATATATAACAAAACAGAATATATAACTAATGAAGTGAAATAAATATAGTATTTTTTTCAATGAAAAGCCTAAGCTGAGATAACTGGGCGATCATTTTAATTTGCTTATTAAAGTGAGAACATGACTTTGTTCACAGGTTCAAATACGGTAGTAGAGTACTGTTGCTTTGTTTTGGGTCGCTTTAATCTGGAGATGGGATGTTGTCTCCTTGACATTTAGCCCACTTCCTTTCTTTTTCATATGAATAAAGGATGTTATAAGGGACCGACCATTTAACTTGAGGGGGCGTGTTTTTTTTTCGAAATTAGCATTATCTCTAGGGGCAGAAAGCCTACTTAAGAATTTTTTTTTCATCATTTTTGCTGCAAAATATTTTTTTCACAAAAAATCAGCTTTAAATATTTAGAAAATAACATAGCGCCAACACCCCCCACCCACTCCCCCACTTTTCAAGTTTAATGGTCGGTCTCTTACAACAGTCAAAGTCCAAAAAACATGGCAANGGATGTTGTCTCCTTGACATTTAGCCCACTTCCTTTCTTTTTCATATGAATAAAGGATGTTATAAGGGACCGACCATTTAACTTGAGGGTGTGTGTTTTTTTTTTTTTTCGAAATTAGCATTATCTCTAGGGGCAGAAAGCCTACTTCAGTATTTTTTTTTCATCATTTTTGCTGCAAAATATTTTTTTCACAAAAAATCAGCTTTAAATATTTTTTTAAGAAAATAACATAGCGCCAACACCCCCCACCCACTCCCCCACTTTTCAAGTTTAATGGTCGGTCCCTTACAAAAGTCAAAGTCCAAAAAACATGGCAAAAATAAGAATACAGAAAAATAAAGACACATGACAGTCCCAAAGCACGGCATTTAGAACTAAGGCACTTATTGTGTGAGCTCCTATAAAAATCCGAGAATGTCATCAAGTGCTCCGATTTAATTAGGTATCCCAAACAAAGTTGGGAGACTAATTGTTTTTGCTCCATTTTTCTTATTCTTCCGCCCTAAAATTTTGTCTGCCAGATAAAGACCAATGATTGGAACTTTGTGCAATTTCTATAAATGGTAGAGACTCGTGAGGAGATGTGCCATCCAGTGTCGGAATTTTCAAAATGGCACCAGTTGCCATGGAAACGTGAAAAAGGCGGGGAAAATAAAAGTGTTCGGAATTGGATGAAATTTTACAGGAGGGATGCCTGACATGCCCGGAAATGATTTTTGATCTCAAAATGATCAAACGACAACCGTTGCTATGGAAACGGGAAGTTCGTTTGGGAGACTTTTGTGTTAGCTCTGCAAACACAGTTCTGACTTGTTTCAAGAGGGATGAAAGTAACAAAGGCTGAACAAATTTTGTGACCCTGTAATTCCTCTATTCTAACATAGAATGTGCTGGCTTAATAGAAAGTTCCGTTTAATGACATTCTTCAGATTTTTCTTTTGGTATGTATGTTACTCGGGGAGTATTTCTCCTGATTCATGACAATCAATACTGTAGCTTTTTATCAGATTTAAAGTTCAAAGATCACTCAGCCAAATAAACTAACTTATTGCAAAAACAAGAACGGAAGGTAAATATTGCGATAAATATGTGATTAATTTGCGTAAATTGAAAAACTTTAATACCCTATTAATTTGTATCAAAATAGTTCAAACGTCATATCAGTTTCTAAATAAATAACATCAAGGGTTATTTTTTTAATTGTGATCATGAATTTAACCTTTGATCATGATCATGATCATGATCATTTTAACTTTATTTACTGGTCATCAAAGAAAATATCAATGCTTGACTAATGATATACTTTTTGATAAAAGATAGTGATTAAAATTGTATTATTATTTCAATACTACACAATGCAAGATATCCTGAAGATGTCAGTACTAGCTGGGCAATGAATTTTAAACTTTGTCTTTTCTTGTTCTTGTAAAAATGTTGAGATCCTATCTGAAGAGCTGTCATATGATTTAACTGAACATGATCTTGATAATCTCATTTGACAAAAGTTTCAAATCATGTTCAAGATCACGATATGATCAAAACATGATTAAAAAATAAATTTCTCAAAATACATTTAAGTAGATAACATTGTGAGTAGATTTCTAACCATGACAAAACGAATGTTTTTCCGTCCTAATTTCCACCCAAATTGCCAGCAATTCGTTGTTGGAAGTTGACAGTGAGATGACTATTGTCCTGACCACGGATTGTTTTCAGATAGTCAAAGCTATTTTTGTGATCCTGTTGACTAAATGATAAGTCTGAGAATACAGATTTTAATCCCTCTGATCGAGCTGTTTCCAGTGTGGCGGTATAATTAGCTTGAGATACAGATTTAATTAATTCTGCCTGAGCTGTGGCGTTCTGGCTGATTTCTATGGCGGCATTTTTTATCACTTGGACCTGCAATGAAATATCAGAGAAAATAAAATTTACTCTAAGATAACAATAAGTAATACTTACATGCGATATTTAACAAGACAGATCAATCAATTCCGATGATGAAAACTCTAAGGAAAAACAAAACAGTACACAATAGGCGAGTTACAGCCCATTTCCATACCTTAGATTCGCGTCTTCCCTGATTTGACATTACCGGTTTCGACTTTACCCTGGATTGACCCACTGACAGTGTGACGGGTGCTGTGCACAGAGCAGGACATGCTTACCCTCCCGGACCACCTGATGTCGCTCTCGGTTTTTATGGGAGTTCACACTGTCAGTGCTTTAGTTTTCAGTGTTGTCTTGTTAAATTTTAGTTTTGTCTTCGTCAGTAATGTTTGTGGTACGGATTTGTCCTTGTCCATGTTTGAATACTAAAGTGATTACAAAGGCTTTTCAAAATTACACCTTGGTACTGTTTGAGGGTTAGAAAAGTAACACGTACCATGGCTCTCAATTGGTTTGGTCTCATGGTTAGAAAATGACAATAACCAATCAGTAACCTAACAGATCTTTCAAAACATATGCCTCACTGGCCGTGTGACGGGTGCTGTGTGCAGAGCAGGACATGCTTACCCTTCCGGGGCACCTGATGTCACTCTTGTTTATTGAGAGTTCACACTGTTAGTGCTTTAGTTTTTTGTGTTGTATATGTAACGTTCGTGTGTTTTGTGGGCATGTGGTGTCTTTGGTCTTCCGTCTTTTGGTGTTCTTGCTTTTGCCTTGTCTCTGGACTTTAATTTGTGTAATCTTGTGCTTTGTTCCTTCGGTATTCTACTGCCGTTGTTATGTTGATTCCTCAATTCTGAAAACTCAAGTTCAACCAAATTCAACTAATAATCATGCGCTTTACCGGTTTACAAAACCATAGGCCAATTGGAAAAGGGGAACATGTATATGAGAACATCCATTGAAAAGATTCCTTGCCTAGGTATGTTTAGAATCACTTATAGAGAGGTTGTTAACTTCATTAATACAGTCAATTATTGTATTACGGAATGATTGACAAATGGGTGGGACTTAATCAATAGTTTGGCAATGTTTTATTTGTATTATTTGTATTCGAATAACTGCAAATACGTTAAATTCTGGCGTGTGGAGATAAAAGCAAACTAATGCAAATTACATATAAAAATAGATTATGACTGACAACAAAGAATTATATTAGGAAATAAAGTCACAAAAATAATGCATTTGCAGCATTAATTCTTGCTTCGGCATTCGTTTGCCGATATACCCCTACAAAAGGTGGTACAGGGGCCTATTCCAATGTAACTACACCAAAAGAGAATACACAGACTGTATATTATAAGGCACCTTCATACATCAATTGTTATGTAGCTAACAAAATGATGAGTTAAACACTTTTTTATTTACTTCGGTTTTATTGTTGCTTACTTTTTGTGATGTTTCCTTTCTAATTACAATGGCGTCCTGTTTTAATTTTTCTTCCTCGGCTTGCTCCTGTAAAACTAAAGCGGTCATAAATCTGTTCTCTACATCATATGGAATCTTTATAGAACTCAGCTGGAAATATTTCACTTCTACATTCAGCCCTTTCTGTTTGTTTGTACACGTAGTAAAACATGTTGAACATACTGAAAATAAACAGGTAATTTCCAATAAGGATGTCAAACAACAGAGAATAATATTGACTGGGTCCGAAAACAACAGCTGATTTGTTTGACCCGAGGACTGAACTGTTGCACGAAGCAGAAGGCCGAGTGCAACAGTTTAGTTAGAGGGTCAATCAAAACAGCTGTTGTTTGAGGACCCGGTCTATAACTGTTTTGTAATACCTTTTCATGTTCAATGTGTTAATGTTTTATTGGTAGAGCCTTCTGTATTACATTTATGTAACTGCAAACTTTCAGTTCTATTTTATCTGAATATAATTCACGTCGCCAATTTGGTTGTGCAGACGAAAGGAGATCACGTGATATGGGTGTGATGTTTTTGAACCAAGAAAAACTTGTTGCTTATAACAAAACTTCCTTTGGAACAAATATTATAAATATTGGCATACTATTTCTTCCTTTCGGAACAATCGTTATATAACTTATATTATAATATTTGTTCCGTTGGAACAAATAATACTTTGTCCTTTTGGAACAAATATTATGAAGGAACAAATAGCACATGACATAACAAGTGTGGATCGTATTGCGAGGCAATACCAAGTCCCCTACCGGTAGAACAAGGCTTTATTACACTCGCAAAAATTATAATACTAGTATATGCTATCTAAGACTAAGGCCCATAACTCGTCAAAAATGTACTGGACCCAAACTCAAACTTTATCTGTAGCTTAAATTAGTAGACCCACATACAAAATATCAGATCAATACCTACAGTGATTTAGAAAAAAAGTGCGGAAGACTGACATTTTACTAAAAAATTTTTATTCCTATGTCCTTACCTACGTCAAAAATCAATGGACCAGAGCTAAACTTCAACTTGATCTTGAGGTAGACTTACATACCAAATATCAGATCAATAGCTGCAACAGTTTAGAAAAGAGGGCTACGCCGAGCGCAGCATGATACGACCGCAGCATGTCGACCACTGAAATTTGAACAAGTGTAAACTAAAATTAATGTGGACACGGTAATTTGCCGGACACAATAAGGACCTTGAGATATTAATTAACTGGACACAAACTGGTAAAAATAAAAATTAGCCCTTTTAATCCCTTATTACTAGGATATTGTAAGAGCTAAGAAATTCTGTTGACTACCATCAAGAGAAATCCAAAGAAATAACTCAGGTTGACATCCAATGAAAAATAAAGATTTCACATATTTTTAAATATTGAAATTTGGCCCCTTTGACCCATTATAGCTTGGAAACCAAAGAGCAACGCAAAAAATACTGCCATATCACTGAAAGCTTATAATGAGAACAATCTAAAGATAAAAATCCCATCAAAATCTAATGAAAAATAAAGACTTTACATATTTCTAATAGTTGTCCCCTTTGACCCCTTATAGCTCGGAAATGGTAAACGCTACATCAAATCCGTTAACATACCTCTGAAAGCTTACATTGAGAGGAATGCAAAGAAAAGAATCCCATCAAAATCTGATTTAAAATAAACATTTTACATATTTTAAAAAATTGCAATTTTTGGCCCCTTTGACCCCTAATAGCTCTGAAACGGTAAGAGCTACACTAAATCCGTCGACATACTACTGAAATCCTACAATGTGAGGAATCTAAAGAAAAAAATCCAAGTGAAATTGGATGAAAAATAAAAATTTTAGGTATTCTGCATGTTTGCAATTTTTGCCCCGTTGGGCCCTCACAGCTTGGAAAAGAAACAAGTTATCAAAAATCTAATGGTGCAGCGCTATGTTAATTTTTCATTAGGAATCCAATGCAAAAACTGCATTAAAATCGGACTAATAATAAAAAAAAATAATATTTTTTTTTAAATTTACCCCTTTTGGGCCCATTTATCTCGTGAACGGTACATGCCATGTAAAATTCGTTGCTCATTGCTGATTGGAAATTTCCTCAGGAGGACACTGAAAGAAATCCCATCAAAATCCGATAAATAATAAAGATTCTACAGTCAAATATATGAAAACATCAAATTTAACCCTTTTTGGTCCCTTTTTAAAAACGGGTGGGGCCACAATGACCAAAACTTAACCAAGCCTTCCTTTTGCGCCAAGGAACATTGTGTTAACATTTCATAAGGATTGGTCGACTGGAACTAAAGTTATTGACCAAAAACAAAAGTGTCTACATACAACGACGACAACGACGACGACGACGACAGCACTTTACCATTATACGACCGCAAAAATTTTTGCGGTCGTATAAAAAAAGTGCGGAAAACTGACATTTTACTTAAATCTACATGAAGAGTCCAAGGCCAAAACTCCGTCAAAAATCAGTGGACCATAATCAAACTTTAACTTGACCTGTAACTCAATGAGGTAGACGCACATACAAAATATCATATACCGGTAGGGGACTAATAAGGCAGGCGGTCAAGAGACTGACCCCGAGGGCCCCGGGATATAGAAATAGGACCCATTCCGTGGTTGTGCGGGATTAATAAATACACAAACATCTTTCGGATGGGATGTAAACTCAGGTCTATGTGTTGGAAGAAATGCCACGCTTCCTGCACGTTAAAGAACCCTTGTAGCAAGCTCTTTTTGGGGTGGTCCGTAGGTGATCGGCTACAAGGTTAAATTCCCCGCACTTGACGATTTCACCCTACTTTTCCAGTGGCAGTCAGAATTTCCCGTCCCATGGCCCTTTCCATACCCCAAAGTGATTATTTATTAACAAACTTGTTCTCGTCTTGATATAGCTGAAATATTGCTGAGTAGACGTTAAACAATATTCAATCAATCAATCAATTGATAAGTTAACAGCCAGAAAGTTGTTCCAAGATAGTTTTTAAAACCTTTTATATCCCTTTCATACATTTGTTTTATTTTAATGTAATCAAACAGTTATTTAATGGGTATACAGGCAACAGACCATAACAATTACTTGGTACTGGGAACAACACAAGTGTTCTATTGCCCTCGGCCGTTGGCTTTTGGGCAATAGAGCAGCTTGGTGATTCCTAGTACCTCGGGACAAATATTATGGTCTATTGCCTGCATACCCATTAGTAGTTAACTATGGCAAAAAGCCGTAGGTTTTCAAAAATCGTTTTTTGAAAACCTACGGCTTTTCCCCATAGTTAACTACTATCTACGGGACTAACGAAAATAAGCAATTGTTATTCACTACAGTTGAGACGGGTAAAACGGGCTAGATTCTTAGTTCACTCACATTTTTTACGTTGCTTGCATGACACGGGTTATACATAACACTGACGTGTATCTCTGGTTCTACACTTTTGATTCCTATACATTTCTAGTAAGTCTGACAGGTCGTCACCAGTTACTCTCTCTATAACAAATATATTGTTAAAAGGATAATATAAATATACGATTTCCCCCTCCTTCACTCACATTTTTTACGTTGCTTGCGGTTTAAGCATCTCATAAGTAAAACAAAAATCTTATAGGTTTTACTCTTTTTCCATCGCTCAAGACTCTTGTTTATCCTGTTTAAGACACTGCTTATAAACTCTATCATTTTTATATAAGAAATAAAAATAATAATCCAGTAATAAAAAATGTTTAGAGGAACACAGTTCTGTGATAGATATGAGTATTGTAACTTTTTACTAGACACTCCCATAAGAACTCCAGAAAATGGTCAACAACAAACAAAAACGGACTACAAATTTAGCATAAACGATAGGGCTTCGTTTTATGACTGGTATAATGGGTATTTTTTAATCAAGTTTAAAGTAGATAAACTNTACTTTTATTTCTTGCGACTCAAATCCTTTGAAATTCAAATAATGTTTTCACTGAATTTGACATCGCCATACAGTGCACTATTTTTCTCGGAGCGTATTGATGGGCAAGTGGCGTTTATTGAGAAAATAACTTCGTTGTTGTTTAGTTTATAATTTGATATTTGTTCAAATAATAACAAAAAAGATAAGACATAAGTTAAATCTCACTTATGAAGTCTTCTCCCAAGTACAATAATTTACAATAATAAGAAAAAACATAGAAAGCGCATGTTTTTTTACTGCGGGATATTAACAAGAATGTTGAACTATAAGGCTAGAAAATAGGGAGATAAAAAGAGAGAAGTCCAGTATAGGAAGTGGAAAGTGGAAAGCGAAAAGAGAAGTGACTGAAACGAACATTGCCGAAGAGAGCTACGGTTAGGAATCATTTTGATCTGGAAAGTGGAAAGCGAAAAGAGAAGGTGACTGAAACGAACATTGCCGAAGAGAGGTACGGTTTTTTGGTCTTTATATATATATATATATATTTTTGGGTACTTGATTGAGAAAAAAATTTACAATGAAAATAATCATTTTGGCTTGAACCATCTACCTGTGATGAATTTTTCATCTGTTTTTATCAATTCAGATTCAGAGTCTGAGTCTGAGTCTTTTAATATTAAATATTAAATTTTTATTGATTTTAGTGGGATTCGAATCCCTCTGTCAATGTTCTACGGGTTTAAAAGTCTAGTACGCTACCACTGGACCACCACTTCCATGTTCAAATTTCGGTTAATTAATATACTTAAGTCTCGTATTACGAGTCAAAATAAATTTGTAGTTCTTCATATTTTACACCCCTTTGGACTCCCACAGAGATGGCGTGGGCAGTGTAATCTGTCTGTAATATCTGTGCATTCGAAGAGCAGCCAAATCCCTCGGTGGGAAGGCAATCTCGATGTTCATGTCTCTAATTCTAACCCCGTTGGTTTCCTACCATAGACCGATATATTTAAATTTTTAGGCCCTGCATTAGCGTAAATATTCGCAAATCCGGGGAGATGGGCAAGTTTCCACGTTGACTGAATTTATAGACAGCTTATTTATTCATTTAACTAACAGTCTGCATTCTCTTTCACTTTGTTTAAGAGAATCCATGGGACTTGTTTTGCTTTAAAATAGAATTAGAGTCAGAACGGATGAAAACCCAACATCTTATTCGCGCTTCGTTTTTATGGTATGTTATAGATCGATCTATGCTGAGCGCCCCATCTAAATGTGGGCTATTTCAATTTTTTGAAAATGACACTTAGAAATCTTTCGTTTTTTATTCGGTTTTCCAATTGTTTTGATATAATCTGCACTGATGAGACATATTGTTGTTGAAATGGCCATATGCAGAAGAAAAATTAACTGCAATTTTGGGTACTTGATTGAAAAAAAAAATTTACAATGAAAGTAATCATTTTGGCTTGAACCATCTACCTGTGACGAATTTTTCATCTGTTTTTATCAATTCAGATTCAGAGTCTGAGTCTNATTCTACAGTCAAATATATGAAAACATCAAATTTAACCCTTTTTGGCCCCTTTTTAAAAACGGGTGGGGCCACAATGACCAAAACTTAACCAAGCCTTTCTTTTGTGCCAAGGAACATTGTGTTAACATTTCATAAGGATTGGTCGACTGGAACTAAAGTTATTGACCAAAAACAAAAGTGTCTACATACAACGACGACAACGACGACGACAGCACCTTACCATTATACGACCGCAAAAATTTTTGCGGTCGTATAAAAAAAGTGCGGAAAACTGACATTTTACTTAAATCTACATGTAGAGTCCAAGGCCAAAACTCCGTCAAAAATCAGTGGATCATAATCAAACTTTAACTTGACCTTTAACTCAATGAGGTAGACGCACATACAAAATATCATATACCGGTAGGGGACTAATAAGGCAAGCGGTCAAGAGACTGTCCCGGGATATAGAAATAGGACCCATTCCGTGGTTGTGCGGGATTAATAAATACACAATCCATCTTTCGGATGGGATGTAAACTCAGGTCCACGTGTTGGAAGAAATGCCACGCTTCCTGCACGTTAAAGAACCCTTGTAGCAAGCTCTTTTTGGGGTGGTCCGTAGGTGATCGGCTACAAGGTTAAATTCCCCGCACTTGACGATTTCACCCTACTTTTCCAGTGGCAGTCAGAATTTCCCGTCCCATGGCCCTTTCAATACCCCAAAGTGATTATTTATTAACAAACTTGTTCTCGTCTTGATATAGCTGAAATATTACTGAGTAGACGTTAAACAATATTCAGTCAATCAATCAATTGATAAGTTAACAGCCAGAAAGTTGTTCCAAGATAGTTTTTAAAACCTTTTATATCCCTTTCATACATTTGTTTTATTTTAATGTAATCAAACAGTTATTTAATGGGTATACAGGCAACAGACCATAACAATTACTTGGTACTGGGAACCACACAAGTGTTCTATTGCCCTCGGCCGTTGGTTTTTGGGCAAAAGAGCAGCTTGGTGATTCCTAGTACCTCGGGACAAATATTATGGTCTGTTGCCTGCATACCCATTCAATAACTGTATATATTGCACACGTGATACTATATGTTAATCGGGAATCTTCACAGGGGATACGGGTTCATATTCCCTGCCTGTGTTTTATATCCCCTTCGCCTGACGGCTCAGGGGATATAGGTCACAGGCAGGGAATATGAACCTGTATCCCCTGTGAAGCCCGAATAACTATTATATTCTGCTAGAAGTGCTATATTTTTTCCTTTAAAAGCGTTGATTTCGCTACCACGGGAATACGGTCTCCTGTCAAGGTAACCAATCAGATTGCAGGATTTACCTGGATATTTCACTTCAGCAGAATATAATGAAATATCTTTAAGTCTTTTGGAATCGGTCTACACGTGAACAAGACTGAAGTACAAAGTACACCTCTAATATTTATTTTAGGAATAAATTCATTTTGTAGGAGTTTATGGATGTGTAAACGCGGCCTTTCACTCACTAACTTAACATAAAGTCCTTCGATTTATCCATGTACAGACGCGGCCGATTCCGATTGACAAAGGACTTTAGGTAAAGTTTGTGAGCGAAAGGCCGCGTTTACACATCCATTACTCTTCCAAAATTACAAATTCAAACAATGTTTTCACTGAATTTGACGTCACCATATACTGCACTATTTTTCTAGGAGCGTATTAATGGGCAAGAAGCATTTATCGAGAAAATAACTTCCTTGTTGGTCGTCACAAACTAAATAAAGTCCCAAGGCCTTTAGGTAAAGTTTGTGAGTGAAAGGCCGCGTTTACACATCCAATTACTTTTATTTCTTGCGACTCAAATCCTTTGAAATTCAAATAAAGTTTTCACTGAATTTGACATCGCCATACAGTGCACTATTTTTCTCGGAGCGTATTGATGGGCAAGTGGCGTTTATTGAGAAAATAACTTCGTTGTTGTTTAGTTTATAATTTGATATTTGTTCAAATAATAACAAAAAAGATAAGACATAAGTTAAATCTCACTTATGAAGTCTTCTCCCAAGTACAATAATTTACAATAATAAGAAAAAACATAGAAAGCGCATGCTTTTTTACTACGGGATATTAACAAGAATGTTGAACTATAAGGCTTGAAAATAGGGAGATAAAAAGAGAGAAGTCCAGTATAGGAAGTGGAAAGTGGAAAGCGAAAAGAGAAGGTGACTGAAACGAACATTGCCGAAGAGAGCTACGGTTAGGAATCTTTTTGATCTGGAAAGTGGAAAGCGAAAAGAGAAGGTGACTGAAACGAACATTGCCGAAGAGAGCTACGGTTAGGAATCAACTGCAATTTTGGGTACTTGATTGAAAAAAAAATTTACAATGAAAATAATCATTTTGGCTTGAACCATCTACCTGTGATGAATTTTTCATCTGTTTTTATCAATTCAGATTCAGAGTCTGAG
>MJUU01011788.1:91083-106580 GCA_002080025.1 Modiolus philippinarum
TGTACTAATTTCGCTCTTTTCGCGGTTGATAAAAGACCGCGAAAATTAATACCTGCAAATGTCTCGGAATTAATCAGAAGTTACTAATATTTCCTAAAACCGCGAAAATTGATACTCGCGAACATGGCAGAGTTAAAGAATCCGCGAAAATTAGCAACCGCGAAAATTAATACGTTTACAGTAATTTGTACAAAAATTTTGTACAAATTATAATTTGTATTTTCAGTTTGTACAAATTACAATTTGTACAAAATAAGCTGATGCAAATTATAATTTGTACAAAATTAGCCCAAAAATCACTTATAATTTGTACAAAATCTTACATCATTTGCTAAGCTTTGTTTCAAATGATGAAATTAATGAAAACATGATATATTTTCTATTCTAACATGGCTCTAGTTAATCGTCAACCAGTATAATACTCGATAACCATATATTTCGCACATGCGCAAATGGAATCAGAATATGAGTAAACGGGATGAAAAACAACAATGATTTTAATTTTATTCGTCTTAGTTTATGAAGGAAATAAAAGTTAAGAACAGTTTTTAACTAAATCATGCCATTCAAACATGTAAATGTGTATTAATTTGCATTTGATTTGAATGTTGAACTTGCTTCTGTTTGAAAACGTCAGATTGTGTATTGTGACGTCATAGACAAAGACGGCAATGGAGTCGGGAATTACGCCTTTTCTTAGGTCGCTTCAGAATTGAAAATTCAATTTTCTGTCATATCAGAATCGAAATAATTCATGGCAGGTATATGGTTATTGTCATTTAACCATGGGCTGGGCCTTTATATTCGTAAATTTAACCCCTCGCTAACGCTCTGGGTCAAATTCGAATATAAAGGCCCAGCCCATGGTTAAATTTCCAATAACTATATACCTGCCATGAATCATTTCTTAATTGATACGGCACGTATTCACTTTAGTTCTCTACATTTTGTATAATTAATTTTTAGCAGCGAATATTATTACAAGAGCAATATAGAACCATGTTCAGCTGGGTGTTTGACAACGGATTCCTGAAAGTTCGGTGTACACCAATTCAAAGATCATGTGACAATCTCTGTGTTTCTCTGTGTTGCTTTTAATTAACTTTCATGGGCTGTTACAAGTTGCAGAAATATTTAAAATATCTGTGTTTTTAGACTACATTAGAAATTGCATTAGAGATGCTTTGTTTTGGGTCTTTTTAACCTGGCTATGGGATGTTGTCTCCTTGACATTTACCCCATTTCCCTTTTTGTTCATATTTTATCCATTGTATAGATGTCCCCTCTAAGCGGATGCCTATGTCAGAAGGATGAATAAACACACAGACATACAACAATACGTTTGATGTAATCTGTCAAAACGTGTACAAACAGTCTCATAACCCATGGATTTAAAAAAAACTGTAGCCCCTAAATATTAAGTTTCTAACATAATTCTAACTTGATAGTTTGAAATACCCTGTAACTCAAACTGTTTTTGTCAATTCCTTCGAAGGAATTTGGAGCTATAGAAGTTGGACTGTACAAATGACATTATGTTAATAATTTTTATTTCTATAGCTAGAAAATTGTACAAAATCTAGTGACATTGTCTGAGGTGTTCTATTACATGCTTATTAAGATAAATCATATTTTCAGTAATTTCATCTTTTGGAATAAAGTTAAGCAATGTAAGATGTAAGATTTTGTACAAATTAGTGATTTTGAGGCTTATTTTGTACAAATTATAATTTGTATAAGCTTATTTTGTACAAATTTTAATTTTAATTTGTACAAACTGAAAATACAAATTATAATTTGTATAAAATTTTTGTACAAATTATAATTTGTACAAAATTAAAATTTATACACAACATATTAAAATTAGGAAATGATGCTTCGCAACGCAGTTGGGTAAGAATAATATTGAGGTTTCTTGGACCATATATAGATAATGTTTCGGTACCTTATTAGTTTGTTATTGACATTGGATATAGTAGCCTTAAATTTTCCTAAAGTCTCCACATTTCTTGTAGGCAATTCAAGGTTGTTCCAATCTCTCACGGTAAAGAGTATATAGGAGGTTCTAGTTAATGAAAGGCGACAGAAAGGAATAATGAAATCACCACCGCTGCTTAAGGGATAATTGGCAATGCTTTGAACGGATGGGGGTGGGGACAAGTTCGTGTAAGTAATAAGATTCATAGCCGTGTTGAATGTTGTAAAATAGTTGGATTTTACGTTTATATCTACGTCGTTCCAAGGTTTTCCAGCCTGTTTCTGAATATAAATACGATCTTCGAGTAAAGGAAGGTAGGCAAGTAACAATTCTAGCCGCTTCACACTGAAGTTTTTCCAGTTTGTCTAGGTATACTGCACTGCAGTTATCCAACACTTCACAAGCATATTCGAATAATGGACGAATGTAAACTAAATAAAGTTTTTTTTCTATATTTTGTCTATTCATTTTTAGTTTAAGTTTACGCAAAGAACCTTGATGTTTTGTTGTATTTTTAAGAATGTTTTCAACGTGGGTGTTCCATTTCCCATCACAAGAAAAGGTAACGCCAAGATGCCTGTAGAAAGCATTATTTAAGTTTTGGCGTTGTTCGACATTCAGCAAGTGAATTCCGCTTAAACCGGCGCTAGGGGCCGTCTTGAACTTACTGTGAGGTAAGAGTGTTTGCTTTTTGTTGAAGGCCTCATAGTGACTTCAAGATGAAGAACAACAATCAAAGCGTTGTTCCATTTGCTTAATCTTACCACGTATTTATAGGGATTTTGTCCCATGTACATTTATTCCATATCCCTTTATTTGTATCAACATTTTTTTTACCAATTACTAACCTCTATAAGATCACGGTTTATGGCACGCTGGATTTCAACTATACTTGATTTGGGGTAGCCGATAAAGGTGTCATCAGCAAACAGTCTGCTGAGGGAAACAAGATTTTCACAAATATCGTTTATGTAAATAAGGAATAAAAGAGAGCCTTGTACTGAACCTTGGGGTACCCCTGCTGAAATGTAGGAAGCAGCAGACGATGCAGACTTATTTATAACATTTTGATTTCTATTTTCTTGATAATCATTAAGGTGTCTCAGTGGTATTATTCCGCCATTTTTGTCTAATAATTGTTCATTTAGGTTTCATTCATTAAGAAATTTAACAAAATAGTCATTTAAAATGAAAAGAAAGTTCAAATGTATTTAAATTTATATTCCTAACCATTTTTTGTAACATTTTCGTAACAAAAACGTAAGCTAAAACACATTAGCTTTAAAACTGTTGCTTGATTTACAAAACACAGAAATTATTCAAGGGAGATAATTTGATAAAATATTTTAACAAAGATATCACTAGAGAAATTAACATTTTGCAATTTTCCTCTCTTATTTCATCGGTGACCCCTAATTATTATTTCCTATATGTAAACTACATAATGGTGATTAAACACATGCAAAGTATGAAAAAAATCTATCATAGATTTTTCAAACTATCCTCTCATATGATCATTTTTCCTATCATTTCTATGTAAAATCCTGAAATTTTCAATTTCAGATTTCGCGTTTAAATGCACGGTGACCCCAAAATTTTATTTTACATTTTGAACAATTATACAATTATGTTTCTACACTGAAAATTTTACAAAATTCTATAATAGGAAATTAATACCCTGCAGACACCTTAAACCAATTTAGTAGATAAATTTTAAATGTTTTTATTCGTGACGTTGACCGATAATGTACGTTGCAATAGCAATTGGCATTGTATGCTATTACAAAATTATTTAGATCATTCCACAGGTAAAACCATTATCAGTGGATATGAATTCTTAGTCTTTTTTTCATTTCAATTTGTGAATTGTTGCTTATATGCCTCTTTTGGTACATTTCCGCACAGTCCGTGGAAAACTGCAATCAATCATTGGCGAATCCAGACAGATTTCTTTTTTCCGGGGAAAGATCTAATTTTCGTGCAAAATTTAGGCAAAATTGATAAAAGTTTTGGCAAAAATAGTCTGGAACCTTCTTCTTTTCTAGAATCACTTTTCCCGAAGACTGGATCTACCTGTAGTCTAAAATTTTATGATTTTGTTTACACGGCATACATTTTGTCTTTGAAGCTTATCCTCAAATAAAATATTTTTTTTTAATCAACTTACATGGGTTTGACCTTCCACAATAACTGTTACAACACACACCACCAAGTCGTTCCCTGACAGCTTTAAATAGTTGTCTTTCAACACCCGCTCTATTATTTATAAGTTCCCGTGTTGTATAAACTGTCACTGCACCCTGAGATAAAAGATATTTAGAATTATCGAGAGTGAATATAATATGGTAATAATCGGGATAAAGTGGTGTAATATTTTTCTCTAATGATAAATGATGAACACCGAGAATTGTATTCCAAAAAGATTTGGCGGGAAATAGCACGGGGCTTTATCCAACGTATGTTGAATATGAAAATTTATCTAACGGGTCATAATCGGTTTAAACCTCACTTATCAGCTTTAAAACATATTTCGGTTTATGTATTTCCACTTGTTTTGATTTTATCTGCACTGAAGAGATTTGCTTTCGAAATAATTTCGGTATTTTGTTATTTATTACAATTGGGCCGATCCACTGCTGGTGGACTGTTAGTCCCCGAGGATATTCACCAACCCAGTAGCCAGTACGTCAGTGCTGACCCGAAATCCTATTTTATTTAAAACTTGAAATATCTAAATTAAAGAAAGTTTTGTTAAAACCCAAGGAGTATCTCCCTCATGCATAGCTCTATCCTTAGCTGATTTTGGCTTCCTTTTTAGATCATATTGGTAATTTGTTCTATCAGCTTTAAAACATATTTCGGTTTATGGGTTTCCATTTGTTTTGATTTTATCTGCACTAAAGAGACATTAGTTGTCGAAATGCGCATAGTTATGCAGAATCCAAATTTACAGTAATTTCGGTATTTTGTGAATCCAAATTTACAGTAATTTCGGTATTTTGTTATTTATTACCACTAGGCCGATCCACTGCTGGTGGACTAATAGTCCCCGAGGTTATTCACCAACCCAGTAGCCAGTACTTCTGTGCTGACCCGAAAACCGATTTTATTTAAAACTTGAAATATCTAAATTTCAGAAAATTTTCGGTAATTTCGGTATTTTGTCATTTATCATTAGAGAATGAATATTTATTTCATAATTGGGAAGCTCAAACATCTTATTCAAAAACAAAACACTTCTGCAACTGAAATTTCGTCTTTGATTTGTGTAGAAACAAATACTACTCAATCAAAGAAATACATTTATTAACCGAAGGCATGCCAAAATGATAAAAACTGAACATTTAAGAACAAAATTGCGGAACATAAACAAAAAAAAACACGTTAATAAAAACTATATATATATATATATGCACGGGCACCAATCTCACAACTCATAGCATTTTGTTATGAAAGAAAAATCGTGATGATAATAGCTTGATAATATCCTGTTATAAGTGATGATATCGAGGTCACCGATTCGAAATGCAAGTACCAACATTTATCATCATATTACCCATAAAGTACTTTTTTAGAATTTCATAAGTTTATTCAACAACTTGTTGTTAACAGATGACCTTCGTGGTACAACAATCCCACCAAGGCTCTTCCCTGAATTATTAGTCACGTAAATAAACTAGGGGATTTGGTATGTGAAGAAGACATGTTAATAACAGTTACTATATTTTTGTTAGTGTGATGGTACAAATCGTAACAACAAGAACTTCTAATTGTACAATACAACATCTCATATTAATTCACAGAATTTGAGTTTTACTTTAAATATTTTGATAAATAAAGATAAGGATAAGAGCTGTCGTCCCCCACAGTCCAAGGACACCGAGACAACAGCTCATTTGGCACTGGATTCAAGTTGTCCGGGTGTCCTTGGTCTTTAAGGGACGCCTCGTCTCCCTCTCTATTCGCTTTGATTTGAAATTAATATTTTTCGTAGATCCCTAATAAACGGGTCATCCAATATTTTTTTTATCGGGACATGTATATAATTGTTCTTTCAATTCTTTCTGAAATAAATCGAAAACATTGATATTTTTTGTTTTAAGGTCTGAAGCATTTATAAATTTCAAATAATACAACCGTTAAAAAGAGATTTAGTCCATCATATTTTCTACAATCAATTTTATAGCCAAATACCAGGGAATTCATATCTATTACGTGTAATCCTATCTTACATTTACATAGAATGTCTTTGATTTTTTTTCCAGAATAATTTATAATAGGTGCAAGTAATAAAAAAGTGTTCATAATCTTCTGTTACATATATCGCATTCATTATTGCCAGTGACCTTCCAATTTTCTAAAAGGTATTTACAGGGTAAAATAAAATGTAGAAGTTTCCATCGAAAGAGTTAAAGTTTGTTTGTCCACAAGACATCAAATATAAAATGCAAATTATACTTTAATTTTAAAGACAAATCTTCGATTTGTAACTGAGATTGCCATTTTTTAAATCCTAAGGGTTTCTCATATACTTTTAACCTCAATATATTGTAAGTTTCTTTTGAAGAAATCTTCTCCAAATCAATTTTTTTTTTTGTTTTTTGATATCTTCCAAATATACTTTTGTATTTGTTTGCACTATGGTTTTGAAAGATTCCTCTTGTTTTAAAACGGAAACCCATTTCACTGGGATTGCTTTAATCAGTTTTGAATATTCCGAAAACCAGTTTGATAAGGTTGAAAGTTTATTCATTATATAAACCTGGGAAATTCTACCTTGATTACCGATTAGATCATTAACAAAAACTATATTGTCTTTGATGATGTTGGTTCTAATTTGTCATTTTGGTTTGCTTTTATCCATGCTTTAACGATTTGTAAATAAAAATCTGGTAGTTTATCCTTAATTCCTTTAACAAGATTTAAATTCTCAAAATTCATATAAAAAATTATGAAATTACACCAAAATTTTTGGTATTATTTTCCAATTTGCATTACAGTCATTTGTGTAAATTAATTTTTTAACCCAGCCGATTCTAATTGCATCAATATAATTATCAATATCAATCATTTTCAAACCCCCTTTTCATAATCCAAACAAAGTATATTCCGTTTAACCTTTTCCTATTTTTTGTTCCAAATAAATTTATAAATAAGTGTGTTAAACTTTGATAGATAGGTACTGTCATGGTTGGTAACTGAAACTACATAGGTAATATTTGGCAAAATCAATGACTTTACTACTGTAATTTTTCCAATCATAGTCAGATTTCTTTTGTTCCACTCATTTACTAATTTCTCAGATTTCATATAATATTTTTCTGAATTTAATCTCTTACACTTTTCCTTATCGTGACCAAAATATACCCCCAAACATTTTATTGGCTCTTGACTCCATTTTATATTCCCTTTCTTTTCTTTGCAGTGTTTTAACCTCCCTAACCACATTCCCTCTGTGTTATTCCTATTTAATTTCAGACCAGATAAGGTTCCACTAAAGTCAAAAATTAGGACACTCAGTAAACATAAAACATTTGTCTGTATTTCTCAAGCTGCAAGAAATATAGTAAAATATTACTGCAGAACGCGCTCTTTTAAACATAATCTACATATATACACTGAGAAAATTGTAAATACATTTTTTATTTTACAGGCGAATTTTTTCATTTGGTAAACACTCAATTTTCAAAAAAAATCAGGAGGTCTAAAAAAGAACTTATATGTTTCAAAATTGTTGTGGACGTATACTTAAATATCTAAGGGAGGGCAAGCTAATGCCGATTATTTGGGACTACTGTTCATTTTCAAGTTTCGATTCAATTTTGGTACATAGGGGAAGTAATTCCACACATTCAGGTCAGAAATTGTCCAATTTCTACTTTAAAACATATGCTACAAGACAAACCAATGTTAGCTTGCCCTGCAAAATACAGGCAAAAGTTTGATCTTTATTGCGTGTCCTAATTTTTGACTTTAGTGCAACCTTAAGTGCACTACAAATTTCTTGTTTTAAACTAACAAAGACAGAAGTGTCATCTGCTAACTGGCTTATTTTCAAACTATGTGTTTTCCCATCAACTTTTATTTGAATTCCCTTTATATTTGTAACTTGTCTAAGTCTACATGCTAGTATTTCTACAGCAATAATGAAAAGTATACAACTTGCTGGACACCCTTGTCAGATCCCGCGTTATATGGTTCCACTAAAGTCAAAAATTAGGACACACAATAAAGATCAAACTTTTGCCTGTATTTTTCAAGCTACATGAAATATAGTAATAAATCATGGAGAAATGCATTCTTTCAATCATAATTTACATATACTCACTGTATAAATTGTAAATAAATTTAAAATTAAGATTTTATAACCAAATCTTTTCCTTGGGAACACACTCAAATTTAGAAAAAAATCAGGAGGACAGGAAAACGTCTAATTCTTGTCGAAATTGTTCTGGACGAATACTGTGGTGTATAATGCAGGGCAAGCTAACATTGGTTTGTCTTGTAGCATTTGTTTTAAAGTAGAAATTGGACAATTTCTGACCTGAATGTGTGGAATTACTTCCCCTATGTACCAAAATTGAATCGAATCTTGAAAATGAACAATAGTCCCAAATAATCGGCATTAGCTTGCCCTTCCTTAGATATTTAAGTATACGTCCACAACAATTTTGAAACATATAAGTTCTTTTTTAGACCTCCTGATTTTTTTGAAAATTGAGTGTTTACCAAATGAAAAAATTCGCCTATAAAATAAAAAATTCAACAATTTTCTCAGTGTATACATGTAGATTATGTTTAAAAGAGCGCATTCTGCAGTGATATTTTACTACTTTTCTTGCAGCTTGAGAAATACAGACAAATGTTTTATGTTTACTGAGTGTCCTAATTTTTGACTTTAGTGGAACCTTAAAAAATCATCTTGAAAGATATTGTAGACTTATCTTACCTTAAGGGCATCCAGGGCATTACTTTCCATAATTTCTTCATATTCCAAGTCATACGCATCATGGAGAGATACAAGTTCATCTTTTCTTATGATANTAAAGTACTTTTTTAGAATTTCATAAGTTTATTCAACAACTTGTTGTTAACAGATGACCTTCGTGGTACAACAATCCCACGAAGGCTTTTCCCTGAATTATTAGTCACGTAAATATACTAGGGGATTTGGTATGTGAAGAAGACATGTTAATAACAGTTACTATATTTTTGTTAGTGTGATGATACAAATCGTAACAACAAGAACTTCTAATTGTACAATACAACATCTCATATTAATTCACAGAATTTGAGTTTTACTTTATATATTTTGATAAATCAAGATAAGGATAAGAGCTGTCGTCCCCACAGTCCAAGGACACCGAGACAACAGCTCATTTGGTACTAGATTCAAGTTGTACGGGTGTCCTTGGTCTTTAAGGGACGCCTCGTCCCCCTCTCTATTCGCTTTAATTTGAAATTAATATTTTTCGTAGATCCCTAATAAATGGGTCATCAAATATTTTTTTTATCGGGACATGTATATAATTGTTCTTTCAATTCTTTCTGAAATAAATCGAAAACATTGATATTCTTTGTTTTAAGGTCTGCAACATACGGCATTTATAAATTTCAAATAATACAACTGTTAAAAAGAGATTAAGTCCATCAAATTTTCTACAATCAATTTTATAGCCAAATACCAGGGAATTCATATCTATTACGTGTAATCATATCTTACATTTACACAGAATGTCTTTGATTTTTTTTCCAGAATAATTTATAATAGGTGCAAGTAATAAAAGTGTTCATAATCTTCTGTTACATATATTGCATTCATTATTGCCAGTGACCTTCCAATTTTCTAAAAGGTATTTACAGGGTAAAATAAAATGTAGAAGTTTCCATCGAAAGAGTTAAAGTTTGTTTGTCCACAAGACATCAAATATAAAATGCAAAGTATACTTTAATTTTAAAGACAAATCTTCGATTTGTAACTGAGATTGCCATTTTTTAAATCCTAAGGGTTTCTCATATACTTTTAACCTCAATATATTGTAAGTTTCTTTTGAAGAAATCTTCTCCAAATCAAATTTTTGTTTTTTGATATCTTCCAAATATACTTTTGTATTTGTTTGCACTATGGTTTTGAAAGATTCCTCTTGTTTAAAACGGAAACCCATTTCACTGGGATTGCTTTAATCAGTTTTGAATATTCCGAAAACCAGTTTGATAAGGTTGAAAGTTTATTCATTATATAAACCTGGGAAATTCTACCTTGATTACCGATTAGATCATTAACAAAAACTATATTGTCTTTGATGATGTTGGTTCTAATTTGTCATTTTGGTTTGCTTTTATGCATGCTTTAACGATTTGTAAATACAAATCTGGTAGTTTATCCTTAATTCCTTTAACAAGATTTAAATTCTCAAAATTCATATAAAAAATTATGAAATTACACCCAAATTTATTAAAGTAGTATTTTGGTATTATTTTCCAATTTGCATTACAGTCATTTGTGTAAATTAATTTTTTTAACCCAGCCGATTCTAATTGCATCAATATAATTATAAATATCAATCATTTTCAAACCCCCTTTTCATAATCCAAACAAAGTATATTCCGTTTAACCTTTTCCTATTTTTTGTTCCAAATAAATTTATAAATAAGTGTTTTAAACTTTGATAGATAGGTACTGTCAAGGTTGGTAACTGAAACTACATAGATAATATTTGGCAAAATCAATGACTTTACTACTGTAATTTTTCCAATCATAGTCAGATTTCTTTTGTTCCACTCATTTACTAATTTCTCAGATTTCATATAATATTTTTCTGAATTTAATCTCTTACACTTTTCCTTATCGTGACCAAAATATACCCCAAACATTTTATTGGCTTTCGACTCCATTTTATATTCCCTATCTTTTCTTTGCAGTGTTTTAACCTCCCTAACCACATGCCCTCTGTGTTATTCCTATTTAATTTCAGACCAGATAATGAACCAAATATTTCTATTAAATATACTTTTGTATTTGTTTGCACTATGGTTTTGAAAGATTTCTCTTGTTTTAAAACAGAAACCCATTTCACTGGGATTGCTTTAATCAGTTTTGAATATTCCGAAAACCAATTTGATAAGGTTGAAAGTTTATTCATTATATAAACCTGGGAAATTCTACCTTGATTACCGATTAGATCATTAACAAAAACTATATTGTCTTTGATGATGTTGGTTCTAATTTGTCAATTTGGTTTGCTTTTATCCATGCTTTAACGATTTGTAAATAAAAATCTGGTAGTTCATCCTTAATTCCTTTAATAAGATTTAAATTCTCAAAATTCATATAAAAAATTATGAAATTACACCAAAATTTATTAAAGTAGTATTTTGGTATTATTTTCCAATTTGCATTACAGTCATTTGTGTAAATTAATTTTTTTAACCCAGCCGATTCTAATTGCATCAATATAATTATCAATATCAATAATTTTCAAACCCCCCTTTTCATAATCCAAACAAAGTATATTCCGTTTAACCTTTTCCTGTTTTTTGTTCCAAATAAATTTATAAATAAGTGTTTTAAACTTTGATAGATAGGTACTGTCAAGGTTGGTAACTGAAACTACATAGGTAATATTTGGCAAAATCAATGACTTTACTACTGTAATTTTTCCAATCATAGTCAGATTTCTTTTGTTCCACTCATTTACTAATTTCTCAGATTTCATATAATATTTTTCTGAATTTAATCTCTTACACTTTTCCTTATCGTGACCAAAATATACCCCAAACATTTTATTGGCTCTTGACTCCATTTTATATTCCCTATCTTTTCTTTGCAGTGTTTTAACCTCCCTAACCACATTCCCTCTGCAAAATACAGGCAAAAGTTTGATCTTTATTGTGTGTCCTAATTTTTGACTTTAGTGGAACCTTAAGTGCACTACAAATTTCTTGTTTTAAACTAACAAAGACATAAGTGTCATCTGCTAACTGGCTTATTTTCAAACTATGTGTTTTCCCATCAACTTTTATTTGAATTCCCTTTATATTTGTAACTTGTCTAAGTCTACATGCTAGTATTTCTACAGCAATAATGAAAAGTATACAACTTGCTGGACACCCTTGTCGGATCCCGCGTTACATGTTAAAGGGACTAGAAATCCATCCGTTATTCAGTATACATCCTTTTATATCCTTATACAGTGTTTTTATCCAACTTATAATCGAGTTTTGAAATCCAAATTTAATTAAAGATTTATACATGAATTCTCATTCTAAAGAGTCGAAAGCTTTTGAAAAATCGATAAATAAAATAGCCCCATCCACATTGAATTTATCTGAATAATCAATTGTATCTTGAATTTGTCTAATGTTATATATCTATTACGAATGTAAGCATTTTGGTCATTGTGTACTATCTTATATAGAATTGTTTTTATCCTTTGTGCTATTGTATAGGCAATAATCTTTGTATCAACATTAAGAAGTGTAATTGGACGATAATTATCAAGAACAAAAGGGTCATCTTTTTTTATAAATTAGTGTAATTAACCCCAATTTTTGTAGTGCAGTTAATTCTTCATTTTCATAACATTTATTGAAAACACTTACTGCAAAAGAATCAAGATATTTCCAGAAGGTTCTATAAAATTCTACGGATAGCCCGTCAATACCAGGTGATTTGTTTAATTTCATACTAAAAACAGACTTTGTACATTCCTCAATTGAAAATTTACCATCTAAATTACGTCCGTCATTTTCTGATAAAATACAATCAACATTTGTATTTTCTATATATTCATTGATTTTCTGAACATCAGGGGTTTTTTTATGCATACAAATTACTGTAATAATTTTTTTCTATATCCAAAATTTTGTTTTGTTCATGAACTAAATTCCCTTGATCATTTTTTAAGGAAGTAATATTTTTCTTAGTTTGCCTGGTTTTTTCTTATCCCAAAAAGTATTTAGAATTTTTTCCACTTCTTCAACCCATCTTACCCGCGATCAAATTTTTGCCCCCTTTACTTTATCTGAATATAATTTCCCTAAGTCTTCTTCTATAGTATTAATTTTGCCAGAGATATATGTAATGTCTTCAGAGTTTCTGTCAGAAGTATCATCTATGATATTATATAATAATTATATTTTTTTTTCTAGGTTTAAAATTTCATCTTTTCTTTCTTTTGATCTTTTTTTACAATATTTTATAGTTAAATCCTGGACATCTATTTTAAATAGGTCCCATAATACCGTTAATTCTTTATTTTGAGAATTTTGTCTGTATTTATTAATTAAATTAATTATTTGTTCTTTATATTTTTCTTCACCCAATATACTTGTGTTAATTTTAAAATAACCTTTACCTGTTTTTTTTACAAGTATGGTTTATTTTTAATGAGATGGCCTGGTGGTCAGTATAATTGATGACAACTGGCCTAATATCAGCTTTTAATAATTTCGGCCTTAAATCATTGTTTACTAGGAAGTAATCTATTCTACTGGCAATATCCTTGTTGTTTTTTTTTCTTCTCCATGTATAGTAATATATTTTTGGATTTAATACTCTCCAAATGTCTATTAGATTAAATTTCTTAATAAGTATCTTTAAACTTTTTACAGTTTTATTCATTTTCTCATTTCTATTATTATTCCGTCTATCCATATTATTTAAGGTTTCGTTCATATCCCCTCCTATTATTAAAATACCCAATGCATGTTTCTCAATAATACCTGTTACCTTTTTAAAGAATGTTTTTCTATCTTTTTCATAATTTGGTGCATACAAATTTACTAGGGTGATGATACTGTCATCAATTTCAATGTCCAAATAATTATTCTGCCTTCGTTATCTTTATATTCATCTATAATTGAGTGATTAATATTACTTTTAATAAATATAGATACCCCCTAGAATTAGAATTTCCATAGTTACTGTAAATATGCCCCTTAAAACCCCCTTTAAAATCAACCGATTTTTCGCTATTAAGGATGTAGTAAGGTGAGGTTTTTTTCAATTTGTAAAAGTTATTCGGATTTCTCTGATTTTATCCATTATTACTATGTAAAATATTTTGCCCCATTACACCCAATTTTCTAGTCATTAAAGTCTTCAGAAGCTCATTTTAAGTCAGTAAGCAAAATTTTATTAGATTGTAGATTTTCCTTCCATGTGAAACAAATCAATATTGCGTCCATGCTATACTAAGGTAAAAGTCCAAGAGAGCCTTTCCCGCAGTTTTTTAAAATGTGAAATATCTTGAAAACAAGGCCCATAACCTATCAATATTTTTAGCTTATTTTATTCTTTTCACAATTCTCTTTCCATTTAGGGTATCAATTTAAAATCGTAGATTTATAAAATTTCACCTTACTACATCCTTAAGTCAAGGATGTTTTACATACAAAAATCTTATTAAACGGTAAAGTATTGTTTGCTGAGTTACTGTTTTTGTGGGGTTGAACTTGTTTAATTTTTGACAAACCGTCCGAAATATATCTTTTTTTTCAAAATTAGCAATGTTTATTGCATATATTGTTATACGTCCGATTGTAATATTTACACTTTTGCCTTGATATGTTCCTTTGACACTAAAAAAGATAATATTTTATATGAAATTATAGATTTTGTGAATCATTATGCGTAATGATATAAGGTTATGAGTTATGGGATGTGAGTAAAGGCCAAAGTAAAATCGCCACTCCAGAAAATTTCTTCCAGGCGACCAATATTATTTTGAAAGCGGTTTCAAAATAATTTTACAATATAAAAAAATCACATTTTTAGCTCACCTGACCCAAAGCTATTGCCATCACTTGGCGTCCGTCGTCCGTCCGTTCGTCCGTTAAACTTAACACATATTCATCTTCTCTGAAACCACTGAAGCAAATTGAACTAAACTTTACAGGAATGATGTACTTAAGGTTTCTTAACAAAGATTGCTCATTTCGTTTCGATCCGACAAAAAACATGGCTGCCAGCGCGGAACTTAGGTTTAACATTGGACCCTATGGGAAAAATCACATTTTCATCTTCTGCTCTGAAACCACTGAAGCAAATTCAACCAAACTTTACAGGAATGATGTACTAAAGGTCCTTAACAATGATTGCTCACTTTGTTCCGATCCGTAAAAAAACATGGCTGCCAGCACGGAACATAGTTTAACATTGGCCCTATGGGAAATTCACATTTTCATCTTCTGCTCTGAAACAGATGAAGCAAATTCAATCAAACTTTACAGGAATGATGTATGGAAGGTCCTCTGCAATGATTGCTCATTTTGTTCCGATCCGACAAAAAACATGGCCGCCAGCGTGGAACTTAGTTTAACATTGGACCCTATGGGAAAAATCACATTTTCATCTTCTGCTCTGAAACCACTGAAGCAAATTCAACCACACTTTACAGGAATGATGTACTAAGGGTCCTTAACAATGATTGCTCATTTTGTTCTGATCCGATAAAAAACATGGCCGCCAGCACGGAACATAGTTTAACATTGGCCCTATGGGAAATTCACATTTTCA